>CM042395.1:10960943-10975943 GCA_023634145.1 Thymallus thymallus
TCATATAACATAATGGCATTGAAGGCAACAAATCAAATTCATAATACACCAATCTCAGATTTGACCAGAATTCAAACTATTTATTCGAACTCTTTCAAACACCAAAGAAACAACTAAATGGAACTAGCCTCACCATACAAAATAATCAAATAAAAATCTAATGAACTAACTAACTAATAAAGAAAAGAATCAGTGAACAAATAATTAAATTAGCAGACACCTTAGAGCAAAAGTGTGAGTTTGTTTTTACAGAGGGGGATGCCCTCCCAAACCTTCACCCATACCTTATCCCAGCGTTTCCTAAACTCGGTCCTCTGGACCCCAAGAGGTGCACGTTTTGGTTGTTTCCCTAGCACCACACAGCGGATTCAAATAATCAACTAATCATCAAGTTTTGATCATTTTAATCAGCTGTGTAGTGCTAGGGCAAAAGACAAAACGTGCACCCGTTGGGGTCCCCAGGACCGAGTTTGGGAAACGCTGCCTTAACCATTCGGAGTTAATGCCTAAACTTAAGAATTCTGAGTTAATGCCTAAACTAAACTTGGAACGATACAGAGAAGTAACCGAACACTTTGAATTTGACGTTAGGAACAACTTCGAAATTTGATGTTCGAGAAACATGGATGAACGTCTAATTCTGACGTGAGACTGTGAGAGCTTGTTGGGATGGGTACCTGAATGGTGGCAAAGTGCCACTAATTGCCACTCGAGGTGGATCCAACAGCCTAAGGCCCCTCGGCCCTAGCTTGAAAAGTACTGAATTCAAAATAAGCAGCCATTCTAGAGACCCTGACATTAGTGATGCAGGTCGAGATGAAGGTTGCTTGGATTGTATGTGTACAGCATGCTTTTTGTGTGAATACCACAAAGTGGGTTGTGGGTTTGCATGGAAGTATGTATGTAGAAATGTGTCTATACATGTACTGGATGTCTGTCCATTCTACTGAATTTCCTTCATGGTTCCTAAGTCTTTAAGAAGTGAGGGTGGCATACAGAAAGACAGAGGTAGAGATAGAGTAGAGAGAGAGAGAGAGAGAGAGAGAGATATAGAGAGAGAGAGAGAGAGAGAGAGAGAGAGAGAGAGAGAGGGGAGAGAGAGAGAGAGGAGAGAGAGAGAGAGAGAGAGAGAGAGAGAGAGAGAGAGAGAGAGAGAGAGAGAGAGAGAGAGAGAGAGAGAGAGAGAGACAGAGAGAGAGAGAGAGAGAGAGAGAGAGAGAGAGAGAGAGATAGAGACCAGAAATCACAGTGGAGACCTTCACAAATGTCTGTCAGGAGGCCGAACTCTGGCCAAATGATTGTGCTGCAGGAACCCCATTCTCACTCGACTTGACTCTACAGTTGACTGGGTTGTGTGTGTGTGCTTGAGAGGTTTTTGTGTGTGTGTGGTTTTTACTTGAATCGCTAACTCCCTGGCTAGCTTGGCCAGTGAAAACTGAGACATTTGGACCCTCTTTCACTAATAGGTGGAGGAGAAAAGTCTGCGGGAGGTCTTTGTGCTGGAGTCTTTTACTCTTTCACAGCAGTGGAGAAAACAGCTAGGTCTCTATATCTCTCTCTTCTCGCCCTCTCTCTATCTCTCCACAGCCCTCTCTCTATCTTGTTTTGTTTAAAAAAATCTAATAAAAATTCACAACATACATAACAGGGGTCAGTCTGCTGCTAGCAGCTTAGCTTCCTCCACTGTCCAACTGCCCCATACAGGGCTTGAACCAGTGATACTCTGCTTTGCAGCACACGCGACCACTCTCCTTGACAACATGCAAACCGATTGAGCCATGCAAAGGGTACCTCTGAGCTTACGATACTTTCTTAACTCCTACACACATAACCCCCAAACCTACTACACATCCTGATGTGAGCTTAACCTTAGTAACAACTGTACCTTTAAGTATTCTGATTGGTCGGCTGGGCACAAACGCTTGAGTCACTTCCTCTCGGGCGTCTGCCATTTTGTTCTGTTTGTTGGCACAAGAAATGGGCCTTGCGGGAGCGCAATGGGATTCTTGTTACTTTCGGTTATCTAGCTTTATGAAGAATGTACACCACTCATACAGCTAGATAACCAAAGATAACAGCCAACCCCTCGGGCCCACCCAGACCCACGCAGCGAAGAATAGAAGCAGCTAGGCTGGATACACACACCTGTAGACAAAGGATGAAAAAATGACACACTCTTATTATGACAAAGTATTGAATGTGAAGAGATTGTGGACAAACATACAGTAATGAAGGAGAAAAGCTTTCAATATCAAAGATAAACAAATTCTATCATCCTAAACAATGTTACCAAATGCACAGTGCCACACAACCTTATAAACAGTAGCCTACAGATTCCCAGTGCGCATCAATATATGCAGGACAAGCTTTTACTTCCACTTATTTGTCTAGTAATTGACTAATCATGTTACCAATTCTATTTCAAACAACGATCGTCAAAGGGGACAACAAGCGTACTCTTGTAATGTGGCTGGAAGTATATCTACTGTAGCAGGCCTGTATTATAACAGAATCATTACAGATATTTTTAAATGAAGAGATCAATTGAGCATTATAAGACTTCCATTTACTGGTCCTAAATAAACTCCACTTGACTTCCAACCCGCTATCAGAATACGATGTGTGCTTGTTCAACGACTCACTTAGATAAGTACTACTTCTATTAAATAGCAAATCATTAGTAAATATCATGGCACTGGCATATTAATATCAGTATGGCCTGTTATTAATCACTGCACTAGAAACCTACAGCCATTTCGTTACACTGTTATTTACAACTGTTGTAATAAATATGGCGGAGGTTTGTTTTTGCTTGTACCACTTTGTTCTTCGAATCTATGGAGATCAATAGAGAACACGGACACACACATCAGATTCAACAAAGACCGTCATTGTTGCTTCGTGTTCTGCTTCTGTCAACTAAATGATGAGCGTTTCATTAGCATAAGGGTGAGGGAGTGTGTGTGAGAGAGAGGGATGACACCACAGAGAGGGATGACACCCCAGAGAGGGATGACACCAGAGAGAGGGATGACACCACAGAGAGGGATGACACCAGAGAGAGGGATGACACCAGAGAGAGGGATGACACCAGAGAGAGGGGTGATGCCAGAAGGAACTCGTTGTCTTTCCATTAGAGTGTTTGCAGCAAGGTGTGACATCTCATCAAGATGAGAGAAGCCAACAGAGCAGCAACCAGTATAACAACACACATACACACACACACACATACACACACACACACACACACACTCTCTCACACACACACACACACACACACACACACACACACACACTGCAATTTGAAGCCTTCCGTGTAATGATGTATTGATAAGGGATTAATTTCCAATGTATTATCAGAAGACATTTACCCCAAACAATAAAACATTGAAAAATCTCTTGATGAATATAATATCTATATAACTGCACACGTTAACAGGCTGAAATATGTCTTAGGGTTTTATCACATACTGTATTCACGTTAGTCACTTTTGAATTTTGAACATCACACTTCTCTGTTTCATGTTTGGAATTGGTTTCAATATAATTCCAAGTTGATTTTAATATAATATAATTTGTTAAGTACACTTACCAGATCTGAATTGTTGTGATTCATGATATATTCTGGGGTTTGTAAAACAAAGTATACCTAAAAGCTTTTCCCTAACCTTACTGCATTTTGCACTACATTTTGCACTCTGTATATAGATTTTCTATTGTGTTTTTGACTATGTTTGTTTACTGTGTAACTCTGTGTTGTTTTTGTCGCGCTACTTTGCTTTGTCTTGGCCAGGTCGTATTTGCAAATGAGAACTTGTTCTCAACTGACCTACCTGGTTAAATAAAGGTGATTTTTTTTTTTTATAATAATAAAAGCTAAGAATAGGTTGATGGAAATGCATTTAATCCTTCAGATTATTACTTATAGCCCTGAATAATGATTGCCTGAAAGGCCATAAACCACCGGTATGACAAAAATATATTTGTACTGTTCTAATTACTTTGGTAACCAGTTTATAATAGTAATAAGGCACCCGGGGGGTTGTGGTACATACCACGGCTAAGGGCTGTATACAGGAACTCCAAGTTGCGTCATGCATAAGCACAGCCCACAGCTATATTGGCCACATACCACACCCCCTTGTGCCTTATTGCTTAAGTATATACAGTATATAGGCCTATTGGAAGCACTATTAAGGTAAATAGGGATGTTGAGACATACACACATTTTCGGCAAAGTGAAGGTCCTTATAAAAAGTAATGTGTTATTATTATTTTTCAATATTATAATGATTATTTTGCATACTATATACAATAACCGTAATTATACATATTTATATTTAGGATATGTATTTAATCAAATAATGATAAGTGTCTGAAGAATTACATAATTTGTGTTTCGTTGTGTTATAATGCATCTGAGACGCAGGAATTCTTGTCTGAAAATATATCACTGTTGGATTCAATTAAAACTTTATTACAGTGAATGATTACAAGAACGTTTTTCCAAAGGAATGAGTAATGCCCGCAACGGTGCCTATTTTAAATGACCTACGCTTCCATATATGTATCTACATGAATATCCCATCGAATATTTTACCGCATCTAGTTACATAATTCCAATATGAAGATGATTTGATGAATGAATTCAACCGTTAATATTAAACAAGATATTATATATAATTTAATAATATATGTATGTTGCATATCTGCAATTAGTTCAGAGAATAAATTGGTTGTATATTCTTTACAGAAGTTAGCACTGTATCGTCATTGGCAGAACAGGTGAAGTGACTATTTCACAAGGAAGACGTACAACTAAAATCCACTTTCCGATCAGTTTGTAGGGGTATTTTCTGTAATAACGCAATTAATATGTATTCCATATTCTTTGAGTATTCGTGTTAATCGGATCAAATTAGTATGCATCTCATAATATATCTGATAGATGATTATTATACTCTAAACAAACACGTTAGTAAAATTAAGGTTATTTAATAGAAGGCTGACTATTTGGAACAAATTCTGTAGTTTATGACAATTCAAATAATACAAACATCAGTGATTCTTGAAATAGACTACAGGCCCGCCTTTTTTAAATGTCAGAGCACCTTTTGTTTTAGAAATGAACATGTGGATATGGGTCAAGATGTCTAGAAAGTTTTTCGGATGTCCAGTTCGTGATCCATATAATTGAAAGGGTGGATTGGTGTGGTTCTCAATGGGTCGATTTTCTTTATTTTGTGTTATCGACTATAAGAACAAATATCAACGAGGACACTTTTACGTTTTACTTTACATTATTTTGCCGTTTGAAATATGATATTAAACGTATATGCCTACAATAAACTTTATATAAATGACGGCGATCCCTTGACATACAAGTTGAGTGAAACATAAGTGTGTGTGTGCGCGCGTAAGTGTGGTGTGAGAGGAAGAGAGAGAGAGAGAGAAAGAGAGAGAGATACATTTTCACAGTTCAAAATTAGACTTGATTTGTATGTGAAGAACACACACACTGAACACGTTGCATGCAGAACTATGGTCTCATGTAGGCCTACATTTCTAACGATGCGCAAAGCCCCATTTGAAGTGTTCCCAAAGAGAAGCAGATGTGATTTCGTTAGTTACACACCCTATTGGTCATGAGTCCTGTGATTGCTGCTACACAGGTAGGCCTATAAAAACGAATTTTAAATTCCGTGTGGTGCATTTTCAATATCCTCTGTCATTGTAGCTTATTCCAGTGATCCTAAGAGGCCAATGTGTAAAAATTAAGGATTCATTCAAGTAAATTTTAGACTGACATGGGACAAATTGACTTGATGTTCAAATCGCTTGTTTATGGCATGTAGTATAGTGTAGTTCACAGCTCACAGAAAAAAATACATACATACATATATTTATATATAGCCAAAATATATTATGTTTACCTGTGCAACGTCGTATGCTACTTCCTCTTATATTGTGGGAGGAAGTGCTGAAATTGAAGAAATAAGACGTTATTGGTTGAAAATGGAAAATAATACCAAAACAAGCTCATAATTCAGATGCAGCTCTAAAATAACGTCTGCTGATAACTATCACTGTCCATTGGAAATGGAAAGCCATGGGAATAAACACAACTGCAGTAAGATGCGCATGCTTCTGTGTGAGCCAGGCGCGCAACTCCCTTGTGCGCACATGATCCCAAATCCGTGTGTGTGTGTGTGTGTGTGCGTGTGCGTGTGTGTGTGTGTGTGTGTGTGTGTGTGTGAAAACGTGTCATGTTCAATTCAAACAGTCTTAAGCATGTTTAATAACAAGGCCGCAAATAACCAATACACTTGTCTTGTTCCTCCCCCATTGGTGACCATAATAATAATAGGCCTCTATAAAACAATAGTTATTCTTACCCTGCATCAGTCATGTCGTCCATGCATTGTGTAACCTCATCAATAACTACCCTTATATCTTGATTGTAACAGCATAATACAGGGCATGGCGACAATGCTACCATGTAAATTAGTTAATCTAAGTTGGCGACATCAAATCATCTTCAGTTTAGCATAAACACCATGTTATGCAGAACAGAATAGGCTAACCCAGTAATAATAACAACAACAAGACTAATAATAATTACTAATGGGCCTAACTAGTAATAATAATAATAATAATAATAATAATAATAACATTGGGCATGTAATAGTTAATGATAGGCCTAATGTTATTAAACTAGGATTTTAACAGTTTAATATAGAACCAAACTATATAGGCCTACGCCTAGTTAAGGCCATAAAACTACGTCACGTTTCAACACTACTCCCAATCCACAATCCAAAAGGTTTTTATTCAACCTCTTTCAAAATCTGATTTACAGGAGTTAGTCCCAAAATACCCCAATCCTTGTAATCACACGTTTCACGCGGAGGTGGGTGACGCGAGAAAAGAATCACCCGAGCACAACTTCACAGCTCACTAGCAGACATTTCAATTGACAAATGTGCGATTTATTTCCAATTACATGCCTGTTATGAAAGGGACGTAAAGATTGCACTAATAGCCATGAGAAAACGACTCAAGTCGGATATTGACCTTCTGTTTGGGAGGTAAGCCATTCATATAACAAGGTTGTCTGTTTGAGAAAACAGAAAGTGCACAGTAGATGTTTGAAATCCCACTTTTCCCTCCTCACAAAGGTTAACATGATTTACGTAACAGGCCCCATAAAACGCTTTGCTCAATAATCCCCATGCTGCTCGAGCCCATGTGTCGTGTCGGCGCGCAGCTGGTTTCACGTAATCATGAAATCATCTCTGCTTTTTACATCCGTTTTACTCTTGGCCCTTTTATGAATAGACCACTAATATATTAACAGTTAATTTCAAACATATAAAACTATTATTTTGGGATTGTCTAGATAGCCTTGCTCAATACGCCATAGCCACATGCGAAGACATAGGCCTGTCTATACATTAAACAATAATTCAGAAGAATAGTTACATTATAGCCTATATAGTGAGTTGAAAAAGATGGGTTAGATTTAATTGACACCTAGGCAGACGAGGCAAGTTTGAATGTAGGCCTATCTGGTATTCTACCTCCAAGGTTGACAAAAATAATATAGGCCGATACAGTGATGGCTTATTCCATCATGGTGTGATCATTGCAGCATAAGGAAGGCCTATAATATCTGTTTTCGTTTTGCTATTGGTTGTAGGCTAAGATCAGCATATGGCGCAAACACGGCATTGACCACACAATAAGAAAGGATTTGTGACAGGAACTCACGGTATCACGGTATTGTTTTGAGTTTTACATGGTCGTAAATAGGTTTTCCCAAGTCTGCAAATATCAAACACTAAAAGCACGCAAGTATGAATTAGTATCTCTCATTATCATTATCTCCTTATTATCTCCTATGTAGGCTATACATTCGCAGACCACACCAGCAAAACGGTAATACAAGAGTAGAGAGGGAGAAAGCCATGTGTCCAAGTGAATGTGATTTTAATCGGATAGAAAGCCAGCGTGACCTTCCAACTCCGTACCCAAGGCAAATTTACCCTGAATGGCATCGTCCTATATAGCCTAATCAATCATGCGGACTCGCTCACACAGGCTACTCTCATCATATATGCATCTCCATGATAACAATAGGCTACACAAGACTTACATGTGTTGGGATACTTATTGTGTTGGTGACATTCTACCTTCCCATACTAGCCTTCCATGAGAGAAGAGTCAATCTGATTCGTGAAAAAGATAAAGTATTAGATATTGACCATTTAACTAATATCGATTTAGATCCACAAATCGTTGTTTCTCTTTCAACTGTATAGTTCCCTATTGACTGCGACTGTCCTTCTTGTCAAGCACCGAACATGTAATACATTATGCATACCCAGAATGTAGAACAAACAGTCACCATATGCATAAGGACATTTCGCTGGCAACATCAGTCGCAAATAGACCTGTAAATTGTTAATTAATTCCATAACGTTCGACTCTTACCCTCAGAAGACAAGGGTGGATCTAGTGAGTGCCTCTCAGAACTGCCGACACGTCTGTATGGGCAGAGCGATGTAAACGAAATGAGCACCTTCAGAATAACAGCAGCAGGTTCTCGAGCTTCTTGCCGACGGTTGATAGTGACGTCGCCTGGGACCATCCATCTGTTTTAAATCAACCGGGTCCTCCTGTTTCTTCACAGCTATCGTAGTAACAATATTTCCCCACACAGACAGCCCCGTCCTCCCCCTTGTAAAAGGCAGAGTTGGGGCTGTCCGTTCTCCTCGTCTTCCAACCTGACGATAAGACAGGTTATGGTCTGGATCTCGTGTGTCGAAATCATATACCATTGCCAAGGCCCACCTCCTTGTGACAATGCAGTAACATCCTTGTCCCCACCATCTGAAATTAACCAGACAAGTCCGTGGAGTGACAAAGTGGACCTGTCGCAACATTCCAACCCTCCCCCCTTCCCGCATTACATACACACGCACGCATATCTCTCTCTCTCTCACTCTCTCTCTCTCTCTCTCTCTCTCTCTCTCTCTCTCTCTCTCTCTCTCTCTCTCTCTCTCTCTCTCTCTCTCTCACTCACTCACACAGAGACACACACACACACAGACACAGACACAGACACACACACACAAACGTTTGTCTCTGGCCTATACACATCAATAATCACAAACAAACTTGTAGTAGCTTATAGGACTACATACTGGGGTCTACTGTATAATGGACCAAAAGTAACATATAACTAAATTCAACTTGGGTATATTAATGTGGACGTAGTGAATTGTAACCAAGATAGTGGCCTGGATAAATAATAAATACAATTATTGATTGAGAAAAACACCAAAATGAAATATATGTTATGCATAAATTAATGCAGTATATTTCATAATGGTCCACTAGTTGTATTCAACTATTTTAAACAATGCACACATAGCAAACTAGATATCTTCCGTTAGGTCACAAGGGTTGGACAGTGAACCTAAACTGTCAGCCAAGTTCAGACTTCCAAGAATGCAAGTTTTTGGGAGGCTGTCTGGGCTGACTGCATGATTATCATGATAATCACACATGGGGTTGGGGCTAAGAAATCCCTTTGAATATCTGTTCAATAGGGGGCGAATCCACCAAACAATCATTGTAGCTACTGGCTCACCCCTTATTGTTGATTTGAATAAATAAATAAAAGTGGTCTTGTCTTCTAAATGTGTTGATGTTTTCCTGGAAACCACCTTATAAATACAACCCTGTGTCATGTTCGGCCTAAACTGCTCTCGGCCACGGTTCTCCTTTTGGAAGTGCGGCTAATGGGTTATGGATAATACACAAAGGCCCCGTTTTTCTCCCAGCAATGCATGGGAACCCGGATCCATTGCAGTTGACAAGAGACTTTTAAAATCGTGATGAGATGACTCAAGTTCCTTATCAACCCGACACGCCCCCTCCCTCCTCCCCAACTTTCAGTCACACACACAGGCGCGTGACGCATGTTGCCAAGATACAGTACCAAGCGTGAGAAGCAGACACTTGGCAGGTCGTACGTCACAATCTCAGAACCTTGCAGACAGCAGCACACCACATGCATTATCACACTATTGTTTTATCATTGGCGCTACCAGACGAGACCAATACAATTAGCGTACACCGATCGAAATATATGCAAAAATAGACAACAAAAGGCTACTACGCACTCGCTATGCAATTTAGAGAGAACCCTATTTTACCAATGACTAAAACTAACGTGGATGGAATCATAAGAATCACGAGAGAATTCATTATTTTGAAGCAGAAGGCGAGTGTAGACCACTTATGTTGCGTTTTGATGTTTAATTTCTGCATCTTCAATGTTTTTGTATAGAGTGATTCGAAATATTTCCCACATGATTTACATTTCTAAGATTCATTTTCAAAACATTTCGAGCCAGTGACGTAGCCTATGTTCGCAGTGCGTCAACAGAATGTTGATAAATGTAATTGAATAGAGGGTAAAAAAAAATAAACACATAAGGAAAAGGTCCAGGCAGGATACTCTACAGTTATTTTGTGGGTCCCTGTTCTAAAAAGAATTCAACTCGCTGGCAGCCTCTCACGCACCCCCCACCCCTGTCTCTAATCTGAGATGGTTACATCCCTGTCGCGCCAATATTCAAATTAGGGACTGTGATTTGAATGAGGAGAATGAGGAAGGAGAATGATGAATGATGCGAAGGAAAAAGGTACAATGTGGATATTTCAGGACGGTTTTATACAATTAGGTCGTCTCTAACACACATATACTAAGTCAGCCTTATCCATGGATAGCAGTCAATATCAAAATATGCAGTATATTTCAGCGGAGGCTGCTGAGGGGAGGACCACTCATAATAATGGCTGGAATGGAGTTAATGGAATGGTATGAAACACAGTGTGTTCGATACCATTCCATTCACCATTCCAGCCATAATACTCCGTTCCAGCCATTATTATGAGCAGTCCTCCCCTCAACAGCCTCCACTGGTAGATATTTTTTTAAATAATAAAATGTCATCGCACAAGATCATCATGAATGCTTCATAATATTAGACTAATGCTATAATAAGACATATTAAGCATGCAGTGGAATTAAAAACGGAGTTTTGGCTGTGTGGGTTTGTCTTTTGTTAAATGGTCAAACAACAAAACAACAGTTGATGTTATACTGATGATAACATCAATAAATTATATAATGCTGATCTGTGTGTGTGTGTGTGTGTGTGTGTGTGTGTGTGTGTGTGTGTGTGTGTGCGTGTGTGTGTGTTAAAGAGAGATAGAAAGAAAGAGAGTGTGAGAGAGAAAGATGTTTGCCTATACTGTGGACCTGAACAGGTAAATGCTACTGCTGCCTTGTCGCTCTCCAGGGAGGTGTGGTGCTGACGGGACAGCTTCTCTGTGTGGCTCTGCTGTCCAGGGATGTGTGGTGCTGAAGGGACAGCTTCTAGGTGTCGATCTGCCAGCACCACACATGGGCATTGAGTAGTGTGTTGCTGGAGGCAATAGTTATTATGCCCTAGAATGGTTAGCTCACTTGACTAAAAGTTGTGCTTAAATCTGTGGTCCATTCAGGGGGCTTTAGGTTAAAAGTGGGTCGTTCTTGATTTGCAGTGGCATTTGCCTCCCTCGCCTTTGCAACCATGAAAAACACTTTAAAATGACAAATAGTTCACATCGTGCATGTTTTGGTTGATATTGAATTGTTTATCAATGATACAACATATTAATAGTAAAGTAATTTATACTGCACTTTATGTTAATGCATTGTTTAAAGTAGCCTACTAAGGGTAAATTGGCTTGTCCCAGTAGTGACCTAGTAGAGTTGTAGTGTTTTGGTGGGGATTTAGAGATAACTATCTATTATTTTAAATGCTAGAAAGTAAACAAAGGATTGAATATATTGTGTAGATCAATATAAACAAAGAAGGCAATTAAAATACTTTTTACAAATATAATAAGTGTCCCTCATTTTACTTCATTGGTGTTACTGCCTTGACAATCACTCACTACCAAGATATACAAGGACCATGCGCATTCCCTCCAGTGGCAAACTGTTTTAGTATGTCGTAAAATTATTATTTCTATGCCATTGTGAGTTGTTGCACCCCTGTCATGTCATTAATCATGAAAACTAAATGGCAAAGTGGTGTGCATACATCCATTATTTCTCAGGTACACTGTAAAAAATACATAGGTTAAAATAATATCAAAAGATTGACTAATGCTTCTGTAACAAACTGGAGTTCTATTTGACTGACAACCATTTTTTTCTGGTAATCACCATCTAATTCTTTACAAATGCCACAAGACAATGATTGGAATGGCATGAAGCTATTGTTGACTACATCTGGACATTTCTCCATTGATTGAGACTCCACTCATGTTAATATTGAGGGTGTTTCAGAGCTATAGCTCCTCAATTTGACTGAATTGCCAACCATCGCCTTTCTTTCTCTCTCTCCATTATCTCACTGACAATTCTCCATCCAAGATAATAAGGACATGAGAGAAATGCCAGTTCCGTGTTAAGGAAAGATCCCCATAGCTATGAAAATGAAAATCAGTATAGGAAGGCGAAATGACAGGGTATATGGCAGGCTACAGAGGTAAAAGAAGCCGGTCAGAAGACATCTAACCTTGGTGTGAATTGTTAGATATTACTTCACTGTTGGCGCTAGAAACACAAGCATTTTGCTACACACGCAATAACATCTGCTACACGTGTTAAACATGTGTATGTGACCAATACAATTTGATTTGATTAAGACCGTTTGAACAGAGGAGCAACGGTGTAGATGGAAGCTCGAGCTAATGAAAGGCTGGAGCGGACAAAGCGCTCCTGACTGAGCTTAATGGTTCCCAACCAATGCCACTTTCAAATAGCGTTCAGACAAATGTGAGAATCTGCTGCTTTGTTCCCCTGTTCAAATGGCGTCACCGGCTAGGAGATTAGAGTTGACATCGCTCTCGTAAAGTAGACGATTGAAAGGCGTTAACAGGTGCCCGTTGACGAGATAATATTAATCCGCTAAATACAATGGATATCTTTTTCTTATGGGAACTAAATATTTCGAATGCCTGGCAAATACACCTCTCACCCATATAATATTTGATTTAAATTGCCTAATTATTATTATAAAAATGTCTAATAAATTACTTTTTATTTTACTTTTTTTATGGCAATTTGAATACATGACAGTGAAATGATCATGATGATAACAGCCTTTTAACAATAGTCTTATTATAATAAACCCATATAAGACATTCATCATGTTTGGTTAATTGAAAATAATTAGCATGTTCTCATGTTTATACGCACCTATATTTCGAAGTAGGTGCCACTTAGCCTAACAAAATAAATGCAATGGAACAACATTGCATGGTGTTTACAAACCCGTGATATTACGCGACGAAAAAGTTTAAAAATCTCTAATTGTTACAGAGAGTCTGTAACATAGAATATAGCCTATAGGCTACACAATTAACCACTAAGCAAACTCTGGTATATTCAAAAAATGTATTCAGTTTCAAGTTAGTTTTTTTTGTCAGTGATATTTTACAAACTCATAAGTTACCTATTTGTATCTAGGCTAATATGCTACTAACTATGTTCCAAAACGCAAATGAAAATCACTAACATTTTTAACCCATGTTGAAACCCTTCTGAAACCCTTATAGGCCTTTGTATCACTGACATCGACAATTGTTTAACTTTCTGTCCATATCATACGTTTATTGGTGGGCTACGCTTCTTTAATTCGATCTATTTTATGTTAGTTCAATGCATTTGACTCGTGAGAATAAAAACAAATTATGTAATTGAGAAGGACCAAAGGGTCCAGTGATTCCTTTGGAAAACGTATCAAAGGACTAAAAACACTATATAGGCCTATACTAAAGAATGTGGACACCCCTTCAAATTTGTGGATTCGGCTATTTCAGCCACACCCGTTGCTGACAGGTGTATAAAGTTGAGCACACAGCCGTGCAATATCCATAGACAAACATTGGCAGTAAAAGGGCCTTACTGAAGAGCTCAGTGACTTTCAATGCGGTACCTTCATAGGATGGCACCTTTCCAACAAGTCAGCTGCCCTGCTAGAGCTGCATCTGTTACTGTGAAGTGGAAATGTCTAGGAGCAACAACGGCTCAGCCACGAAGTTTCCGTGGCCGAACAAACGCGCACAAGCATAAGATCACCATGCGCAATGCCAAGCGTAGGCTGGAGAGGTGTAAAGCTAGCTGCCATTGGAGTGAGGAATCACGCTTCACCATCTGGCAGTCTGACGGACCAATCTGGGTTTGGTGGAGGCCATAAGAACGCTACCTGCCCGAATACAAAGTGACAGCTGTAAAGGCCCTTTCCTGTTTCAGCATGACAATGCCCCCGTACACAAAGCGAGGTCCATACAGAAATGGTTTGTCGAGATCAGCGTGGAAGAACTTGACTGGCCTGTACAGAGACCTGACCTCAACCCCATCGGACACCTATGGGATGAATTGGAAATCCGACACGAGCCAGGCCTAATTGCCCAACATCATTAATGCTCTTGTGGCTGAATGGAAGCAAGTCCAAGCAGCAATGTTCCAACATCTAGTGGAAAGTCTTCCCAGAAGAGTGGAGGCTGTTGTAGCAGGAAAGGGGTGACCAACTCCATAATAATGCACATGATTTTGGAATGAGATGTTCGACGAGCAGGTGTCCACATACTTGTGGTCGTGTAGTGTATTTCGCAAAACCATGTAAATGTGTGGCAGGTAACCCAGAGGTTAAGTAAACGAAAGGCAGCTGGTTCGAATCCCCGAGCCAGCAAGGTGGAAATAACTGCACTGTTCATTACAACCACATCTAGCTGCTACCGGAGGTTAGCCTACTGACATAACCCCGGATCTATGAAGAAAGTGAGATTTTATTTTATGTTATTTGAGAGTTTATGACTAGGTTGGGAAACGCTGATTTAGCACGTTGGGTGCGATGAAACAACAGAGTC
>CM042395.1:10980943-11225576 GCA_023634145.1 Thymallus thymallus
GTGAAGGTAGGAAACAACACCTCCACTTCGCTGATCTTCAACACAGGCGTCCACCACAAGGGTGCGTGCTCAGCCCCCACCTGTACTCCCCGTTGACTGCGTGGCCACGCATGCCTCCAACTCAATCATCAATGACGAGACAGCCTACAGGGAGGAGATGAGGGCCCTGGGAGTGTGGTGCCAGGAAAATAGCCTCTCACTCAATTTCAACAAAACAAAAGAGCTGATCGTAGACTTCAGGAAACAGCAGAGGGAGCACGCCCCTATCCACATCGACAGGACCGCAGTGGAGAAGGTGGAAAGCTTCAAGTTCCTCTGCGTGAAATGGTCCACCCACACAGACAGTGTGGTGAAGAAGGCACAACAGCGGCTCTTCAACCTCAGAAGGCTTAAGAAATGTGGCTTGACATCTAAAACCCTCACAAACATTTATAGAAGCACAATTGAGAGCATCCTGTCGGGCTGTATCACTGCCTGGTACGGCAACTGTACCGCCCGCAACCGCAGGGCTCTCCAGAAGGTGGTGCGGTCTGCCCAACGCATCATCGGGGGCAAACTACCTGCCCTCCAGGACACCTACAGCACCCGATGTCACAGGAAGGCCAAAAAGATAATCAAGGGCAACAACCACCAGAGCCACTGCTTGTTCACCCTGCTATTATCCAGAATGCAAGGTCAATACAGGTGCATCAAAGCTGGGACCGAGAGACTGAAAAACAGCTTCTATCTCAAGGCCATCAGACTGTTCTATAGCCATCACTAGGCGGCTTCCACCCGGTTAGATTTGTGTGTATTGTGTGTATTGTTGTGAATTGTTAGGTATTACTGCACTGTTGGAGCTAGAAAAACAAGCATTCCGCAACACCCGCAATAACATCTGCTAAACATGTGTCTGTGACCAATACATTTGATTTGATTTGATTATTTAAAATATATAATATACACTGAGTGTACAAAACATTAAAAACACATATTGAGTTGCACCCCCCCCCCCCCACCCCCCCATTTTTGCCCTCAGAACATCCTCAATTCGTCAGGGCATGGACTCTACAAGGTGTCAGAAGCATTCCACAGGGATCCTGGCCAATGTTGACTCCATTGCTTCCCACAGTTGTCAAGTTGGCTGGATTCTTGATACACGTGGGAAACTATTGAACGTGGAAAAATCCAGCAGCGTTGCAAATCTTTACACAAAACCGGTGCACCTGGCACCTACTACCCCGTTCAAAGGCACTTAAATCTTTTGTCTTACCCATTCACCCTCTGAATAGCACACATTCACAATCCATGTCTCAATTGTCTCAAGGCTTCAAAATCCTTCTTTAACCTGTCTCCTCCACTTAATCTACACTGATTGAAGTGGATTTAACAAGTGACATCAATAAGGGATCATAGCTTTCACCTGGATTCACCTGGTCAGTCTATGTCATGGAAAGAGCCTGGCTGATGGCTTTAGTCTGGCTAAAATCATAGCAAGCAAGCTAGCCTTTTTAGCTCCCCACGTCTCCATGTGAAATAATCATTCTGATATCAGCTAAAAATAGAATGTCATCATGTTTTGGTCACAGAGAAAAAAAAATGTCTTCTATAAATTCCAAAAATCCAATCTTACTGAAACAACATATTTTATATTTAAGTAGCCACCCTTTGCCTTGATGACAGCTTTGCACACTCTTGGCATTCTCTCAACCAGCTTCACAAGGTAGTCACCTAGATTAACAGGTGTGTCTTGTTAAAAGTTAATTTGTGGAATTTCTTTCCTTCTTAATGCATATGAGCCAATCAGTTGCGTTGTAACAAGATAGGAGTGGTATACAGAAGATAGCACTATTTGTTAAAACACCAAGTCCATATTATGGCAAGAACAGCTCAAATAAGCAAAGAGAAACGACAGTCCATCATTACTTCAAGACATGAAGGTCAGTCAATCCGGAACATTTCAAGAACTTTCTTAAAGTGCAGTCGCAAAAACCATCAAGCGCTATGATGAAACTAGCTCTCATGAGGACGGCCACAGGAAAGGAAGACCCAGAATTATCTCTGCTGCAGAGGATAAGTTCATTAGAGTTACCAGCCTCAGAGTGCAGCCCAAATAAATGCTTCACAAAGTTCAAATAACAGACACATCTCAACATCAACTGTTCAGAGGAGACTGTGTGAATCAGGTCTTCATGGTCTAGTTGCTGCAAAGAAACCACTACTAAAGGACACCAATAAGAAGAGACTTGTTTGGGCCAAGAAACACGAGCAATGGACATTAGACCGGTGGAAATATGTCCAGAGTTGGAGTTGGACCGCAGAGTGAGGGAAAAGCAGCCAACAAGTGCTCAGCATATGTGAGAAATCCTTCAAGACTTTCGGAAAAGCATTCCAGGTGAGGCTGGTTGAGAGAATGCCAAGAGTGTGCAAAGCTGTCATCAAAGCAAAGGGTGGCTACTTTGAAGAATCTAAAATGTGTTATTGGTTACTACATGATTCCATATGTGTTATTTTATAGTTGTGATGTCTTCACTATTATTATACAATGTAGAAAATAGTAAAAATAAAGAAAAAGGTGTGTCCAAACTTTTGACTAGTACTCTATATCACCTGTTGGCTTATGCCTCTGTACTGGTACAGATCTACTACTCAGACCACTCCTCTCAGGATCCCTCCTCCTTGACCCATCTTCCTCTACTTTCTTCACTGCCTCAGCATATGACAACTTCAGCACTACTCTAACCCTGGAAACATCAACCTGCCTTTCTCACAACGGGACATTTCTGATCCCCAGCCCCATAGGCATCCCTACAATTAACACATACCACTACTTTCCCCAATGCTTCACATTCCTTTGTCTCAAGCCCTTCTTCACACTTCTCACACCTAGGAACCTCCCTCCTACAAACTGCTGCCACATTCCCATAAGCTTGACACCTGTAATAACGGAATGTATTCTGCACAAAAGCTTGTACAGGATAACTTATATATCCTAACATAACTTTGTCGGGCAAAGAACATCAAAACTCAAAACAACAGACAATGACTCTTCTGTTCCTCCACTCACGCCAGCCTGTCTGCGTCGCACCAACTGACAAGCATTACGAACACCGGGATTCTTCCCCTTCAGTTGGTCAGCTTTCACATTTACCGCTACCCCAGTAATCACTCCTTTCTTGAGAGCAAATCTCTTGCCTCAATTGGTTCAACACGCTGCACCTGCTCCCTCTGTCCAGCAGCAACACTAATAATTAGACCACTTCTGGTTACCTTCACTGATTCCACAGCACCAACTCCTTTATCACCCTGAAACCACAAAGGGATCAGCCAAAAGGCAAGGGTCCACTTTTTCCAAAAACTTCACTCTTACTGTCAAACAAATAAAGTAGTTAATATACTCTAACCGCACTCCATTTCAAAAACAAAAGGACAGATACTCTTCTCTTTTTCCCTATTTACCAAACGATTCATCCGACGTGCTTCAATCACTCCAGGAATATTTTTAATCTCTTCCAAATACACTTCCTACGAAACGCCAGATATAACCCCCTTGAGGGATTGCCCTGTTCCGAAGCCACATACGACACTTCAAACTTTTCAAATCGTTTAATCCTCAACACACGCTTCTTCTTTTCCGCTGTATCACAAAAAATCATAACAAGCCCGCCTCTCTTGACCCTCACATTCTTCACTTTGCCCAGCACTCTCTCCACCAGTTCGGATAACTCAAATAGTTTCTTCAAAATTGGTACTCTGTTCAGCTGCTCCTCACTAACAAACCGTCCTCCTACAAGATACGAAGGGTCGTTCTCATCACTGTACCCTACTTTGCTCCGTTTTCCTTTCTTTTGAACGATACTCTAATTCTCCTTGATTCTACCGCCATTGTATTCAGATTCCACTTCATCATCCGCTTCCGCCGTCTTCCCTCCGCCTGAGTTTATTACAAGGAGCCGCCCCTTTTGTGACTAAAAATGACGTCGCAACTCTGCACTATGCTCCGTACCTTCAGTCTCTGTAGTGTGTGAATTTACTGTTGGTTTTCCAACAGAAAGGCTCACTGTTTTTTAATGGTGAAATAAACATGTATTCAACCCCCATACCACACACTGACAAACTTTAAATATACTGTATCTGTGTACATTGTACAATCAATTGGTGGCAGAGAGAGCCTCAAATATCACAATAATTTGTACATATTCACTGTGTAAATGAATTGCAGCAAAGTTGGTTCCTGTTTCAGTCATGTCTTTGGTCACGTTCACGTGGGTCAAACAAAAAGTACCCTAATTATTAGTTGACAATAGAGCCTCCCAGAATGCATGTGATGGCTGCAGGATGAAGTTGGTGAAGAGACTGCAGTCAAAACTTCATGACCTTCGATCCCATGATATTTGTAAAGTTCATGCAGTCGACATGTAGGCGCAAGTCAGAAAGTGTTTATCCCCAAAATGCAACACATTTTGAAAGCCGGTGACCACCTTGACAAAAGTGATCCGCTTGAATGCAATTGAAAAGCAATTGGTTAATTAAGACAATTACAACAAAAATCATGCTCCCTAAAGAATAGGCCTATACTGTTGAAATGGCTCCCTCTTCTGATCATGGAGGAGACTGCACAGATTTGTATTTATTTTACAGTTCACATATCCACTTTCTTTGGTGTAAACTCTAAAACTAGAGGAGAATCTCAATCAATCATCCTCGCGTCCTCTCTCCTCGCGTCCTTCTGAAAACACATTGGAGGAGAACGTCAGAGGGGCGGGACCTCTGGCTTTCTTATCCAATGGGTTTTGAGAAGGAGGCGAGGAGTTTGCAATTGAGATTCTCCCAATAAACTGTCGCTATACTAATGTCCTAACTGCAGACCACATAATTGTAAAACATCTAACGGGTATTCTCCGGGAAAACAGGGTGGTAGGCCATTCGACCGTAGACCACACAGTGGCATTTTCTCCACATGCAAAATCATGCAAAAGGTAAATACCAAAGCGGAGGGATACAAACACCCTTGTAGAACTTGGCCGTCATCTCCGCTCGTTCATGCCCTTCCCATTTACAGTAACTTCTACTGTGATTGGCTTTGACGTTATAGTATTAGCTTCCTATTGGCTTCTTACAAGTCACTCATGGCTTTGACGCTATAGTATTAGCTTCTTGCCAGTCACTCATGCGCTGGTGTCAATGACGTAAGTTGTGCACTAGCTACATTGTATCGTTTGGCTGAACTGAATAGTTACATTTTATATTAAACGGAAAAGGGAGAGTGGATTTCTCTAAAGAGACGTCGATCATGATTATAGCGTTTCGTCTTTTCATTACATCTCTATTTTAAACCATTCCTCTATCTTTTCACGTGATTTTGGATGTGATATTTCAGGGTAAGTGGAATGATACATTTGCTTCCTGCGTTTTTTTTCCTAATAAGAACACGAGTGCTTGTTTTAATAAAAACAGTTGTTAGACAGTTTATAATGGGCTAATTCCAATTGACAACATTATTCATCTCCTAAATTGTATTTTGATTATAATTTGTCAGCTCAGTAGTCGCATTCATAGTTGACTAGAGGGTTGGGTTGTATTTGTCGGAAGAGCTGAGGGTTTGAAGCAAGGTAGGCTAATGGCTGTCGGTCGGCTTCGTCAGAGATTGTGAAATGGCCTAAAGAGCACCTCCGCTAGACCAGATGAGCCCACCATGATGGTGTGAACGGTGAAATCTCTCGGTTTAGAACGGAAGAGGTGCGTGCACGTTGACAACAGGGCCACAACCAAAATAAGAGCTAGAGCGAGTTGCGACCTGTCACAGCGGATTAATGTTCTGCCTGTCAATTGCCGCGTTCAAAACAACTGGGAACTTGGAAAAATACGAGGTCAAATCATGACGTTAGTGATCTTCATGTCGGAAAGAGGGAGCTCTAGATAGAGCCCCGAGTTGGATGACCGTTCAAATCTATTTTTCCCAGTCAGTGCTCGTTTTTCTCCGAGTTCGCAGTTTTGAACGTTCGGAAGTCGAAGATTTCCGAGTTCCGAGCTACCAGTTGTTTTCAAAACAACTGGGAACACTTGCCGCGTTCAAAACAACTGGTAACTCGGAAATCTCCGGCTTCAGTTCGTTCAAGACAACTGGGAACTCAACTGGAGAAAAAAAAACGTATTGAACGGTCATCCAACTCGGAATTGCAATCCGGGAACTCTGGCATTTTATATAGAATTTAGACTTTTTGACTTGAAGATCAAGACACCATGATTTGAACTCGTTTTTTCTGAGTTCCTATTTGTCTTGAAAGCAGCATCAGTCTGTTTTTCAGTCTGTGACTGCAGTTGGCTGACTTGCTATTTCTTAACGATTATATTTCATAGAAAATAGTAGGTGACACGTCAGGCTACACACAGTATATTTCCCCTGGATTAACAGCAATACTTTAATTTTCAATGTAGCTGTCAGTGACGAAATAGTCAGGTAGGCTAGCTATCAAAAGCAAAAGAAATCACTAACTTGTGATAAAAGGGTTTGGAGATCATATAATGCCATGTGCACTCTGTACTGCACATAGGGGCCTACGTATTTTGATGTGTATGCCTACATACAGCATTCCTTATAATGCAGTCTATGATTACACTTGAAGGGAAAGTTGTTGTATAAAGCCTCTTATGCAGAGATGGTCTTTGAAAGTATTTGGAAGGCCTTGAGCACCATTCAAATATAACAGATGTTACCGCACATGGGGGAAATTTGCTCTGATCTCTGTAGCCAAGTGAGCAGCGCCAATAGTACAGAGGGTATGGATTCCCTAGCTGTTAATCCACCTAAATACTCTACTTACCCTTTAGCTTATGCAAAACCTCTTGACGCATCAGCAGACATTAATATTAGATTCATAGTGGAACATTCATCATTTCAATATCACGTGACCTGGAAATTGTCAGCCATGTTGTGTGGAGGGTCGGGTCAAATCAAATGTTATTTCTCACATGCGCCAAATTCAAAGGGTAGAATACTTACAATCACTTTCCCAACAATGTAGCGTTAAAAAGTAAGAAGTTTGCTAAATAAAAAAGGAAATTGTAACACAATAAAATAACGAGGAACTGTTGGGGTGCTAGGACCTAGTTTAACAATTATGCATCCATCCGTGAGTAACTCAGGTCCGTCATCACTCATTCACTCAGGACCTATTTATTCATGCAGGTCTGTATATACATACTCATGTACAGTTGTTATATCATATCACGTGCAATATTGCTAGTAATTCTTGGACCTAACTTACGTAGGCATTCACTCAGGAATGCATATTACTATCCTGTCAGTTGTACCTTTTCTCATTGCTTTTAGTATATCGATTGTGCAATACGTGCAGTTGTCTGTAGTTAAACCCTGCGCACTAAGGACTGTATTTTAAGGGAATTACTATTATTACCCCAAATTATTACCCCAAATCTCTTCCTGTCATTTACCTGTACAGTTTATGTAACCATGCAAGTATTCACTTATCTGTAAATATAACTGTATATTTACCTGTACAGCTAATTTAACCATGCAAAATATTCACTTACCTGTTCATTTAGCCAGTCTGTCTATTAAGTAAACTATTATTACCCTCGCTCATATCATATGCATTTTTAGCTACTGAAGTATTTCTCTGCCATCGACCTGTATAGTATAGTTAACCATCCAACATCCACCAATGTATAGTGTACATATTCAGCCAACCACCCATACTATGCAATGTCTTTTTATAGCTTTTTTTTTCACTCCAGATATCTTGTATTTCTATACATTTTCATACTGCCGCTCTATGTATCATGTATCTGTCTTTTGTGTACTTTCGTTGTGCCATTTTGCACCTGCCCTGTGTTTTGTTGTTGTAGCTGCTTGACAAAGACATTTCCCCCTCTGGGATCAATAAAGTACCTATCTTTATAGAAGGAGTACTGGTACAGAGTTAATGTGCAGGAATACGAGGTAGTTGTTGGAGTTCTCCTGAGAGCTGCTTGATTAACTGTTCAGCAGTCTTATGGCTTGGTGGTAGAAGCTGTTCAGAAGCCTTTTGGTCCCAGACATGGTGCTCCGGTACCACTTGCCGTGCTGTAGCAGAGGGAACAGTCTATGACTTTGGTGGCTGGTCTTCCATTGACACCTCCTGGTATAGAGGTACTGGATGGCAGGGAGCTCAGCTCCAGTGATGTACTGGGCTGTACATCAGTGGGCTGTTGCGCCTTGTGGTTGGATGCCAAGCAGTTGCCATACCAAGTGGTGATGCAGCCAGTCAAGATGGTGCAGCTGTAGAAGTTATTGAGGCTCTGAGGGCCCATTTCCTGTAGGCAATGATCAGCTCCTTTGTCTTGCTGATGTTGAGGGAGAGGTTGTTGTCTTGGCACCACACTGACAGGTCTCAGACCTCCCTATAGGCTAACTCATCATTGTCAGTGATCAGGAATACCACCGTCGTATTGTCTGCCAACTTAATGATGGGAGTTGTGTGTGGCCACGTAGTCATGGGTGAACAGGGAGTACAGAAGGGGACTAAGCATGCACCCGTGAGGGGACCCCGTGTTGAGGATCAGCGTGACTGATGTGGTGTTGCAAATCCTCACCACCTGGGGAAACGGCCCGTCAGGAAGTCCAGGATCAAGTTGGGAGGCGTTCAGTCCTAGGGTTCTTAGCTTAGTGATGCGCTTGGAAGGCACTATAATGTTGAACGCTGAGCTGTCGTCAGTGAACAGCATTCTCACACAGATTTTAATTTTGTCCAGGTTGGAAAGGGCAGTGTGGAGTGCAATAGAGATTGCATCATCTGTGGGTCTTTTGGGGCGGTATGCAAATTGGATTGGGCCCAGGGTGTCTGGGATGATTGTGTTGTGAGCCATGACCAGCCTTTTAAAGCATTGCATTGCTACAGATGCGAGTACTACAGGGCAGTAGTCATTTAGACAGGTTGCCTTGGTGTTCTTGGGCACAGGGACTATGGTGGTCTGCTTGAAACATGTTGCTATTACAGACTGGATCAGGGAGAGGTTGAAAATGTCAGTGAAGACACTTGCCAGCTGTTTAGCGCCTGCTCTGACTATGAGTCCTGGTAATCCATCTGGGCCTGCGTCCTTGTGAATATTAACCTGTTTAAAGGTCTTACTCACATCGGCTACAGAGAGCGTGTTCACACAGTCATCCGGAACAGCTGGTGCTCTCATGCATGGTTCGGTGTTGCTTGCCTCGAAGTGAGCATAGAAGTCATTTAGCTCGTCTGGTAGGCTCACATCACTGGGCAGCTCACAGCTGGGTTTCCCTTTGTAATCCGTGATAGTTTGCAAGCCCTGCCACATCCAACGAGCGTCAGAGCCAGTGTAGTAGGATTTAATTTTTGTCATGCAGTTACCGAAATTCAATCAGTAAGGCTGGTCTGAAATGGATCGTCACTTTTCATTAATTTCTATTAAACTCATAATTCACATCGCTTCCTATCTCACTCATCAGCATGGCAGGTATTTATAGGGTATTTCAAATTCTTGAAAATAAACTTGTCTAACCCGACATGGGTAATGTGCTACAATGTAATGAAATCTCATCATCGTTATTGTAAGCCATACTTACTTTTGGAACCAACTGTATGTCATACTGTATTGGGTCAGTGACACGTTTTTTGTTTTGGCTCCGTAATCCACTTGACTGAGGTTAAAGTGCAGACTGTCCACTTTAATCATTCATTCATATCAGGTTAACCATTTAGAAATTATAGCAGTTTGTATACATAGTTCCCCCCCCCCCCCCCATTTTAGGGAACTAAAAGTATTTGGACAAATTCATGTATATTAAAGTAGTCAAAAGTTTAGTATTTGGACCCATATTCCTAGCACTCAATGATTCAAAATGTTCCATTGCCATACTGGCTGGCAACATTCTTATCCCTTGCTTGATAGCTAGCCAACTACAGCTAACTTAGTCATGTCCAAAAATCCAGCTGTTTTCAAGGTACAGCCATAACAATGAGCTAATGAGGCGTGATTTCTCGTCTCCTGACAAGTTCATTACTATGGGACAGCTGGAGATCGAATTTGAATATTGAAACAATGTTACAAATATTAGAGAGACAGACTGCAAGGTTTATACAAATCTCTGATGTTAAACTAAATGGGGGAAAAAAAAGAAAAGAAAAATGTGATATAATGTCTAGATGCTTTTTATAGTGGAGATCAAGTTTATAAAGTGTCTGGCTGGGCTGATGAGACAATGGACTGTGTAGTCAGATGGAACAGAGTAAATGGGCATTTTAACGTCATAGATTTAGCCGGTGGTAACTTGTGGAATAGACACCGGCTGGAATGTGGTTTTAACCAATCAGTATTCAGGATTAGACCCACCTGTTGTATAATCCTGAATAAATAATGAGTGAGAGAGTTAGACGCATCATACCCCGAAGACATGCTAACCTCTCACCATTACAATTACATGGGAGGTTATCATTTTTTGGGGCATATGATATTTGTGTGTCTAACTTTCTCACTTATTCACGATTCAAAACGTGTCCCAAACAATATTTGTTCTCATGCATCAGGATTGGATTGATATCAGAAGAGATGAGTATTCTGGGGAAAGCTGTTGGGAACAATTGATGCTACAACTCTAAAACCTTCGTTAGATCTTGTATCGTTAAGAAGGCACGTCCATAGAATAGTGGCATGAAGTAATTGTGATTGAGAATGTTTTGCAGTTCTCTGGTGTGATAGCACTATGTAACAGGGTTTCTTCTTTATCAAAAAGGGGCTTAAGTGGTGGGCGTGGTGTTTTAGAGGCCCCCCCGTCTGGCCAGTGGAGCCAATTTATATCTACATGGAGTTGCGAGATTGTTGCAGTTTTAAAGCTTATTTCCTACATTTCTACACTTTGCC
Source organism: Thymallus thymallus (assembly GCA_023634145.1). NCBI lineage: Eukaryota > Metazoa > Chordata > Actinopteri > Salmoniformes > Salmonidae > Thymallus > Thymallus thymallus. The sequence continues at coordinate 10,991,807 of CM042395.1, forward strand.
ATGGCTAATGACGTATTATTTTGCTGAAACATAATAACAGAATATACTCCGCTGAATTGTTTTATTCTCCCTGACTGTCTAGCTTTTATTTTGGTGATTGTTAGTTCTCAAATATATGTTATTTAAAAATAGATGTTCATTATCTTCTACTTTATCTGGTTTTAGTCAAGTATATATTTTACTGTTTGGACTTACGCGACCAGAAACTCTTAGGCGGCCCGCCCAAGGATATCAATGGTAGACAAATCCCTGTGTAATACTGTTCACCATGTACTCTTATGGTCACTCGTTGACACACCAGCAACTCTCTTATTGACACAATTTAGTTCACACCTGTCATGTTCAGCTATTGCGTTAGACATGACTGCCCCTAGTGGCAGTAAACCTGGCTGCAACATGTCACCCTTGGCAGGATCTGTGAACGCTCTTCCCTCAACAAGAGTTTGCAATGGGAAGCCAATGTGACAGGATTCATTTTAGAGACTCCGTGTAGCCCTGAAGTGTGGGACTTCTGGCGCATCAGGAGATTGAATATATCGGAGGTAATCTCCATCAATAGAAAAGGTCAGAGGAGAGGGATGTGAGGCGACAAGGAAAAGTGTGATATGCAAGAGACTATCTAACTGAAATTAATATGAGGAGATGTTAGAGAGAACCCAATAGGCCTTTGAGTTTCATGTTGGGATAAGGTGAGTGATCAAGAAGGCAAAGCGCTGTTTAAAAATACTAATCATCAGGTCTCTACCTCTGAGCAGCTCTCTGCATGTAACCCAGCAATATCTTTGTAAACCACTTAACCCAGAGAGAACTGACATTTTTTTTTTTTTTGTCAACCTATCCATTGTGAAGTAATAATGACGGATCCCTCCATTAGCTGGAGTCCGATAACCAATGACTACTATAAGCTGCCCTCCTCTTCGAAGCTTGGTCCTCATTCTAGAGCTTTGCCCACGTTTCATTGACCAATGCGTAATCTGCTAAAAGGTCTGTGCCGCTAATTACTGTACACCACTCAAACCGTCAGATGCCTAGCCTGGCTTGATTGCGCTCTCTCTCTCTTTTAATCAGAGGACATTTTCACGGGGTGCGAAAGCACCCAGTTGACATTTCAGGGGGGGCGTCCAGGCAGGTCGATAGAACCAAGGTGACTGAATTCCTGCCCTTGACAGATAATGAGGCAGTCTCTGTAAGGTCTCAGCAACCCGGAGTGGTCCATTTCAGACTAATATACTTTTCTGCCCGAGCCTGACCAAAGTGTCTGAGTCTGGGTCTCTCCTTTAGCTCTGAGGTTCCTGTAATGCCACTGACAGCGCAAGCTCGGTTCTGCTCTGGCTCAGCGTGAGTCGAGCCTCGGCCTCATTATCTTTGCGTCTAATCAGTCCTCGAGCCAGCTCCTAATTGAGCCATCAGCGCCTTCAGGGGGAGGAAGAGGGAGGATGGAGGTGTCAATTACAGTAATGAGAGGGAGTAGCCATGCCAAGTGCAGAACAGGGAGAACATTCCTTGCAGAGCAGAATCCTTGTTCTAGTTCATTCTACAGCTAATCCAATAGACCAACTAGGACCCCCCCCCCCCCCCCCCCCCATATGCTGCTTGGGCCTTTGCTGCAATACCTAATGTTGAGGTTTTTCTGCAGGGTCAGCCTCTCGACCAGCTACATTTTGGCCCAGTCTCGATTTTGGACAATTTGGATGGAGAATATTTTTGTGTGGGAGACTTTGGGTTCTAAGCTTTAGTAGTTGACTATTGGTTATATTATTTATTTTGATTTTGTCCTATGGTCGACTGTTGGGGTTTGGCACATCCACAACTTAATCACTGACCTCTGCTGTTTACTATTGTTCTGTCGAGAAAGGTGCAAGTGCAAAGAGGCTAAATTCATACATTTCTTTTCTGCAAGAAAAAAAAACAAAATTCTGCAATAGTGAGTGAACAGACATTGGAATCAAGGACTGATCTCATTTTCAGGAGAGGGTAGAAAGTGAGTTGTAATGTCCAGGATTACCATGAATATGTTGATATTACATAAAAGTCACTTACATGCAGTTTCCCTTGATGGAGTGTCACATTGTGCCATAGGCTTTTATCCAGATTAAGCTCTCTTGAAGCGTATAATGTTGTTTGATAAAATGATCACAGGGAATGAACCTTTGGGCGCTTTTGGAGTTCATTTTCCTGTCATGGCCAGCAACTTCAACTGTTAACTGTCTGTGACCTACATAGGCAAAACCCTGCTATAACACTGTCTTTAATGGCACTTGCCATCATATAAACACACAATTTAAGTTTGTTTTCAGTTGTGATATTGGAGTTGAGAGCTTTGATTAGTTTTATCATTAGGTCATGATGTAAATTTGTTTTTGTGTTCACATTAATGTATTTAGCCCTGTATTTACAACTCAAGGCTATGTGCCTGTATTGCTTATGCATGGAACGTTTGCATGGACATGTTGCTGCTTTGTCACACATTTTTGGGGGATATTTGAGGACATTTTGAATAAGGTTTTGCGGGGTGGGGTGGAGGGGAGAATTGCCAGAACAATCTTGCATACCAAAAATAGTTTTGGACTGAGCTGGCATGGAATCAGCCACTTAAAACACCACTGTTGGTGATCCTCAGCAGCCATCTAGTTTCAGTATGACCATGATGACTACACATAGCTAGCTACCTCTAAGCAATGTCCCTCTTACCTCACCTGTCCACTTAACCCCAACCTCCTAACCTTTACTCTTCAGTGCGTCTGTCACGATCTCTCTAATGCTCAAAACACCTGTCTTCAATGGCCTTTTTGCTGCACGATCGTATGTGTGTGTGGGAGCAAGTATTTTGTTGTGCTTGGCCTGATACTGTACATGGTGCAGTTGGATATACTCATATGTTGGGGGCTTTAACTCAGGCCTTCACTTATTGCGTCACATACATTGGCAGCACGTTCCCAGTCCTCACATTTCCGAAGCTTTTAATGATGAAATAAAGCTGGTTTTGTTGAGGACCTAAGTGCTCTCCACCAGCTACAGAGATGGCTTTGCATATTTTCCATCTGGCCTCACAATGATCCCACTGAAAAGCTAGGGGCTTGAAGGGTCAGTGCTTGAAGGGGAAACACTTTTGCATTTACATAACAACCACAAGGCTTTGTTCATGTGTCGATAAGTTGAGGTGGCGTTATTGGATAGTACAATGACAGTCGTCTGTCATTTGGTGTAACTGGACAGTTGGGAACATCTATCATTCAGTGTAACTGGATAGTTCCACATTCAACTATATGTGGCCGCTTAGCATGTTAAACCCTTGTGTTTGTGTTACATCATTCCATATTATTGGCCTATCCTGGAATACTTGGTTTGATGCTAAAATGAGCTAGATGACGTCACAACTATTTCCATTTCACTTACGCTTTTGCTTGGCTGCATCATGCCAAGTATCAGTCCCAACCACCAAAAGTGTGGCTACAGCACTGTGAGCACAGGGAGGGGCCATGACAACCTTGCATGGCTGTAGAAGCAGTGAAATTGTCACTAGAAGATTTTTTTGGGGGAAAGTTGTTAAGGATCCAAAGTCTCTAACCGGCGACAAAATGGCTAACTTGGTGCAACCAAATGCCGAACGGGAGGTTGTCGGGGGATAAAGGGCAGCTGTGACCGTGTGTGTGTGTGTGAGGGGGGGGGGGGTCGTCGTCGTCGAACAGAAAATGCGAACAGCTGCTCCAGCATGTGAACTTGTGAATATGAAGGTGGACGGCACAGACACATATACTTAAGGACATAGGTGGGTTCTGACTGAGGCGGGGCTTACTATGGTCTGCACCAATTTACCAGGTTTCCTTTTGGTATTTTGTTATAGTGCAATTTACCTCAACATAGATCCTGGTGACCCACTGTGTATGCAGGGTTTTCCTCCAGCTGAGCATTAATTGGAATCAATAACCTGGAATCAATAAACTTAGCATGTAGGGAAGCTGCAATACTGTACAACACATGGAATGACATTGGAATCAACATGCTTTCCCTTATGCTCTGATCCCAGTTTAGGGAAGGCAGTAGACTATAGCCTGGGTTTATATCAAAACCACTCATGAATTCAGATAAGCCTGAACACCAAAAATGTATGGCTGGTACAAATAGGTTGCTCATTAAACTCAGAGAGCATCTAATTGAACACAGTTTTACTAAGAGATATGGGCCTACTTACACCATTGTCTCATTGGCAGAAGGAGAGTCTTATGAGAGGAATATGAGGATATAGTTAATCTTTGTAGCCTCTTCATGCGTGTAATGAAAATGTATGCTGAACGGAAATCAACCCCTGCTGAAAGTGTAAACCTATTGTGTGGAACATGGTGAAAAAGAACCAGCTTTGTTTCAGGTCCAATGGCTTTGGGCTTTGGCAGGAAGTGGCTAATTTTCAGGGCTAATTCCAGGCATGTGTAAATGTACTTGGTGATTCTGATATGTTAGTAATTTAAACCCATATTCAACTCTGAAATCACTGCAGAATGTTTTGGAACTGGGATTGTGTCCACTACCACTGTTCTATTGCTTCACCCACCAGTGTTAGGAACAAGGTTAGGAACAAGGTTTGAGTTGACTCCACAAAGTAGGAAATTGGCCACGTTGCTTCTTCTCATCTTGTCATTTTAACTTCAGCCTATGAAACGAGCACTACACGCTAATATGCTAGCCCTAGCCACAGACTTCTAATCTATCACTCTCACCTGGAAGTACAAACAACCCAAATAACCCCCCGGGGGAGAAATGTGTGTAGTGTGAACGCAGGTATTTTTAGACGCTGTCGTAATCCGTCCGTCTTTCCCTCTGACGTCCTTGTGCATGGGAATTCCTCTCCTGGGCAGCTAGCGCTTAGCACGCCACCCTGTTGATGTCACAGACCAGCCTCGATGAATAGGTAAGGGCTATCGCTAATAGGTTGGAAGCGCTAGCGGCGGTTAGCATGCCTTTCCTCAATGTGAGGCTGTGGGATCACGTCTGACGGGGAGGAGTGATTGGCAGGGTGACTTGTCTTTCTCTGTGTGTGCCTAGACTGACTGGAGAAGCATAATAGCTGTTGGCACATTGTGAAGGGGTGTGGGGGTGGGTGTGTGTGTGTGTAATCAGACCGGTCAGACTGCATTACCTGAGCTATTGTCCTTGAGCCACAGATTTTTAACTATAACATGTTTCTCGTAGAACTCTGTCCACAGTACTTACAGATATGTTAACAGTAGGTTGCAGTATTCGGAGCAAATCTGCTTTGCAGAATCAGTCCAAATAATATATTTATAGGTTGCGTTTATTTTTTAGATTTTCAGTTGGTTTGTTTTTTTTTCCCCCTCAGTGTAGCGTAGAATACAGTTTGAGACATTTTGGTCACATACAGCTGAAACACTGCATCTGTTCTATGAAAACACAAAGGTTGTTTTTTTTTATACAAATGAATGCATAAGTTACACTCTTTCTCCCCCCCCCCCCCAGGAGTAACTTCCTCACCACAGCAACGGTCGAGGAAACCGGTGACCTTTGACCTGAGCGAACAATGAACTGAGGGCAACCTCCACCAGCTCTAGCAACGGCGAACCCTCTGCCCCGTCACCCCAGACTCGGGCAGAGGAGTGTATGTGTCAGGAGTGTGTGCGACTGCGTGTGGTGTGTTGGAGTCTGCCCGTTCTCAAGAAAGAGCCAATAGGCTACACTCCCCCTCTCCTGTCTGAGAGGAGGCACCTCTGACCTTTAACCCTGTTTGACTGACCCCAGCCAACAGTTACCACCACCAGGAAGCATGGGGAGGAAGAAGATTCAGATCCAACGGATCACTGACGAGAGGAACAGACAGGTGAGATTGAGATGTGGCCGTGTCTCCAATGTCTGTACCAGGGCCTTTTGTTGTTTAATAATAATAATTATTATTAGTCACCTCTTTTATAAAATAGGTGAGAAAGATGTGGCCTTGTCTCAGTGAATACTGAAAAAAAGGCATCCTTCCTTCCTCCCAATCCAGTCATACCCAGGCTGGCCCATTTGTCACTAATGGCCAGATTCAGTGTTTGCACCTGTTGAAATAAATTGACCAAAAACTGTCAAACGACTGAAGAGAAGGAAAAAGAGCTTACGGTTAATAAGACTAACGATTTGAGCTTTTTTCCTAATAAAAATAACAGGTGAAAACTAGGCTTGGGCTGTATACCATATTTGGAAATCGCCATGGGATGGTTTTTCAATACTGTTGAAAGAATTTATTTTTTGCTAGTTATTAATTCAGCCACTTACTTAGATAAGGTTAGGGGGCATCATATTGTGTTGGCTTTCTGCCGTGTTTGAGAAGTTAAAGCCCTTTTGGATGAGTTAGTAGTGACAGCTGTACAGATATCTTTTGATTTCCTTGTGTTTTTTTTTTTTCCCTCTCCATTCTCGGCCTGTCTGCTCCTCCCCCATCTTCTGAGCAGAGCAGGCAGGCCTGTTGCCCTAGCGACTCCACACACGTGTACACATGCTGCTCTAGAGTCAGTACTGTTCATTACTGTTCATTTGCACAATGTCGCTTGTAAATGTCCAAACTCACAAAATGAAATTTGGTAGCTCCTACTTATGTATAACTGTATGAGCTGGACTGCATGTCTTTGCAATATTTTTTGTTTTCTTCGTTTGTGCTCGTTAGTATATTTAGCTAGCAGCCTCCATGGAAATTCGCTATTACTTGTGCTAATTTAGTTAGCATTCTGGTAATGGACACCCAATGGGCTTTTCTGTGCTTTTGGCACCCCCATGTGTACTAAGCCGGTAATACTGTAAATCCCAGGATGAGAGGACGGTATGATGATATGAAAATCTGGATACAGCCCAACCCTAGTGCAAATTATTATCTTTCCCTATGTTAATTAGTGTCACTGTGCCCATTTTTTATGAACATCATATCAGTGTTGTAGTGTAATGTTACTCTTTTCTGGGTTTTGTTTGTTTGAGGGTGTTTGTGTTTGACTTGAATGGAGTGCTTGTGCACCCATGGCCCTTTTCTGAGAATGCATAGTGTTTCAGGCCGAGCAGGCAGAGTTTAAACCAACATGGAGTCAATCAGATCACACACAGCCCTATGGACAGCTGCTCCAGATAAATCAATCCGCCCACAGCAGCTGCAGGCCAGTGGACACAGTCCAATCAGGGACTGAAGTTACGTGTGTGTGTGTGTGAAGTGGGTGTAGGGGTGTGCTACTGTTTTGGGAAATATGTGCAACTGAGTTTCTCATTTTCAAGGAGTCATCTGCTACTATCCGCTTCCTGTTCGCACATATAGCACTTTTTTACATTGTATAATAAAAGAGAAGACATCAACACTATGACATAACACATATGGAATCATGTAGTAACCAAAAAAGGGTTAAACAAATAAAATATATTTGAGATTCTTCAAAGTAGCCACCCTTTGCCTTGACGACAGCTTTGCACACTCATGGCATTCTCTTTCTACAGTCACACCACAACTCACTTTCATGCCTTCCTTTCCTCAACCTCTGCAATCTCTTCCCACCATTGTTATTATGCAAAGCACTTTGTGACAATGCTTATGTAAAAAGTGCTTATATAAATACATGTAATAGAATACATTTGAATAAATCTCCTCCCATCCAGGTGACGTTCACCAAGAGGAAGTTTGGCCTGATGAAGAAGGCATACGAGCTAAGCGTGCTGTGTGACTGTGAGATCGCCCTCATCATATTCAACCACTCCAACAAGCTGTTCCAGTACGCCAGCACCGACATGGACAAGGTGCTGCTCAAGTACACAGAGTACAACGAGCCCCACGAGAGCCGGACCAACGCTGACATCATCGAGGTAAAGCAAACAGAAAGGGCTATCCGCCTCTAACCATACCACTTTAGCTTGAGCCTGCCTGGATTGCCAGGTGGGTAGGGTTTGCACTTTTGTGACTGTTCCATTGGTCCCATAGGGCCAGGCAAGCTCAATCACGCACAGTTAATGGTTTTGAACCCAGGTCTGGGTAAAACAATGAACCGTATTTGCAGCCACAGTGTCGTCTTACTGTAGCCTCCAGTGTTGTGGAATACAAGGGGGGAATGGGAATGTTGTCTCAGAACTGAGCTGTGCCTCTTCTTGCCAGATCCGGAAGTCTGAAACTCTCGTGTGTACTTGTTCGTATTCAGCCAGACTGACCTCCACCTCCCGCGTAATCCTTTCTTCTCCTCTCCCTCCACTCTTTTTCACTCTGTCGTCACAGACGTTGCGAAAGAAAGGCTTCAGCGGTTGCGAAAGTCCCGAGCCGGATGGAGAGGACTCCATCGACCAGAGCCCCCTGAACGACGACAAATACCGCAAGACTACTGAAGACTTAGACATCCTCTTCAAGCGCTACGCAGTAAGTGTGAGTATCTCCCTCTTTCTCACCATCTCCTGCAATCTTAAAATCCCTTGCCCTTAGCTAGCCGCTATCCCCTAGTACGGGTGCTAGTACTTGGATGTCAAGTAAGTGCACTGGCCGGTGGTACTCAAATAGAGGTTTGAGGAACACTGGTGGAAGCTCCCCTTCACCTAGAGCAGTTTGATACTGCTGTTCTTCCATTGTCTGCTTATCAAACGTCAAGAGACCTGAAACATGGTTGAAAAGTGCTAACTATCAATTCTCTCTCCATCATCTCTTTCAGTCTTCGGTCCCACCCCCCACATTCTCCATGCCTGTCACCGTCCAGGCCTCTAATCAGAACACATTGCAGTTCAGTAACCCTGGCAACGCCATGGTGACTACCTCCTATGTGACGTCGTCATCGCTCTCTGACAGCCACCACCTGTCACCCCAGCAACCGGCACTCCAGAGAAACACAGCATCTCCCGGGTTGCCACAGCGACCGGCCAGTGCAGGTGAGCAAAAGAGCGGGAACGCCTTCTACTGTGGCATGTGGAGGAAATTAAGTAATCTTTCCTCTCCACACATACTCTGTACTCTGCCAAAACCAGGGTCATGTTCATCAGGACATGCAATGGAAAACATTTTAAAGAATGTCCAAAAGAAAATAAATATGAGTGTTCCTTAACACCAGGTAGTCTCTCCTTGTTTCAGTCCATTTGGTGCCAAATGAACAAGACCCTGGTTCCAATCAATGAATTGGAAACCTGTTCCAAATTAATGTTGTTCTGAAGCAATGAATCCAGACTACTTGGGACCAAATATACGTGCATTTGATTATTTTAGTATTTTCAAATAATGTGGCTGAAATCAACTATTTCTATTGGAAGTATTTGAAAGTATTTTGAAATAACTTCTATATATAGCTTATTTTTTGTATTTTTCAAAATGTTTTTAAATACTCCTAGGACCTGGATTTAAATGTGTTAGAGCATTTGTATTTCCAAATACATTCCAATATTCAACTACTTGTATTTTCAAATAGAAAATGTCTGAATACTTAAATGTGAAAGTAATTGAAATAATAATAATAAAAAAACATTTTAATTGAGTGTCCTGCTAGTAGGAGTGTTCATTTTTTCCTTGCTCAGTCAGTGTTCATCATTTCAACAGGTGCTATGCTCGGAGGTGACCTGAACAACTCAAATGGAGGATGCCCAAGTCCAGTCTGTGAGTAACCTTGCCTGCATTCTGGTTTGCTCACGATTTTATTGAGACGCTCAAATGACCGATATAATATCTGCATATTAGAAATGCCGACGTTGCTTTTTTCAAGGGCCAGCTGAAAGACTGTGGAAAGGAAAGTGGAAAAACATTTGATGCTTGACACATTGCCAAGAGCAATCATATACTTCATCCAGGTCCTTAGTAGTTTGTCTTCATCTCCTCTCCCCCCATCTTTCATTACTGTCCCACTATTACTGGGACTGCCCCGGATCATCTGGGAATGTCACCATTGACGTCAGCTGGCGTGCCTGGAATCCCCAGCACTTGCCTGGATAGACAACCCTCAACCCTCCCTTGGGGAGAAATCAAATCTATCCCCAGGCTTTTGCTGAGAGTGGGGTGCCTAGTGAAGCATGCAGTCCAGGGATAGCTGAGATTATGATGTAAAGACATTTTGTCATGTGTGACACGTCAACATGTTTTTCTGTGTACTTTTTGCTGCGGAATGTACACTTTCTCAGAGCTCACGAGCCATGCGAGCTGAGTACGTGTACTTTTTTCAATCAAAACATTTTGTTGTGTGTTGGGAGTGCTTTCTTTTTATATCATAATTTCTCAAAGTTTGTAGCGACATACTGTATGTAGCCTATTGAATATGCATAAAATACATTCTCCAATTGCAACGTCAGCCTATGCCCACACATTGTCTCAAGAAAATGTTATATTTGGAATAGAAATAAGCTATCTCTGTATCTGCATGCCGTTCATTTGATCTTAATCAGTTTCAGGAGAATTTGCATTTAGATCTGCTTGAATAACTGTTTCGTGAGTGAGTTGGAGCAGATGGTGTTAACTTTTTAAGTCTTTCTTGTATTTTTTTTCAATCCAAGCATAGACCATATCCTGCCTAGTGTTGTGTTTTGGCCACATGATAAGTTTTGGGGGACTATTCAGCTTCAGTGAGCTAACTATCCTAAAAGACACACTTGGACAGTAGGGTGAGTTCATTAATTGCGTCGTAGCCTACCTGACCCCAAGTCCATAACAAACTGTTTTGAGGACAGCCATTTTAGCAACCACTTGTAGGGTTTTCTCTCTGGCTGTTCTTATGTCGGATCTGGCCCGCTGTAGTGAGCGCAGAGCGATTCAATGTTTTTTATATATCTATATTTTTTACACTTGATCTAAATTCACCAGAAGTGTTTTTGCCAGCTTTGTGTATTCTCACATTTTTTAAAAAGTGAGGGAGTTTCGCTCCCTTATGCTCTGGCAGCAATAAAACCCTGCCCCATCAACCTTTCCCTGTCATAGTGAAGACATTATTGATGGAATTAATTAATAAATACATTTTCCCCTCGTGTTTCCTTGGTTTATTCCAATACTGAATCTTTTAAAATCCTGCATCGTTCAGATTTATCGCATTGCACCAAAAAATATCTGCCCCAAAAAGGCAGACCCTCCCTCATCTAATTTCCTCTGGGACCACGAAGAGTTGAAGGATACATTAGAAAATGTCTATTTGCTGTATGTCACATACAGTTGAAGTAGGAAGTTTACATACACTTAGGTTGAAGTCATTAAAACTCATTTTTCAACCACTCCACAGATTTATGTTAACAAACTATAGTTTTGGCAAGTCGGTTAGGACATCTACTTTGTGCATGACACAACTAATTCTTCCAACAATTGTTTACAGACATATATTTTTTCACTTAAAATTGACTATATCACAATTCCAGTGGGTCAGAAGTTTACATACACTAAGTTGACTGTGCCTTTAAACAGCTTGGAAAATTCCAGAAAATGATGTCATGGCTTTAGAATCTTCTGATAGGCTAATTGACATAATTTGAGTCAATTGGAGGTGTACCTGTGGATGTATTTCAAGGCCTACCTTCAAACTCAGTGCCTCTTTGCTCGACATCATGGGAAAATACAAAGAAATCATCCAACACCTAAAAAAAAAAAGTGTAGACCTCCACAAGTCTGGTTCATCCTTGGGGGCAATTTCCAAACACCTGAAGGGACCACGTTCATCTGTACAATGGTACACAAGTATAAACACCATGGGACCAATCAGCAGTCATACCGCTCAGGAAGGAGACTCATTCTGTCTCCTAGAGATGAACGTACTTTGGTGCGAAAGGTGCAAATCAATCCCAGAACAACAGCATAGGACCTTGTGAAGATTCTGGAGGAAACGGGTACAAAAGAATCTATATCCACAGTAAAAAGAGTCTTATATACATAACCTAAAAGGCCGCTCAGCAAGGAAGAAAACACTGCTCCAAAACCGCCATAAAAAATCCAGACTACGGTTTGTAATTGCACATGGTCTGATTAAACAAAAATGGAACTGTTTGGCCATAATGACCATTGTTATGTTTGGAGGAAAAAGGGGGAGGCTTGCAATCCGAAGAACACCATCCCAACAGTGAAGCACGGGGATGGCAGCATCATGTTGTGGGGGTGCTTTCCTGCAGGAGGGACTGGTGCACTTCACAAAATAGATGGCATCATGAGGAAGGAAAATTATGTGGATATATTGAAGCAACATCTCAAGACATCAGTCAGGAAGTTAAAGCTTGGTCACAAATGGGTCTTCCAAATGGACAATTACCCCAAGCATACTTCCAAAGGCTTAAGGACAACAAAATCAAGGTGACCAAGCCCTGACCTCAATCCTATAGAACATTTGTGGGCAGAACTGAAAAAGCGTGTGCGAGCAAGGAGGCCTACAAACCTGACTCCGTTACACCAGTTCTGTCAGGAGGAATGGGCCAAACTTCACCCAACTTATTGTGGGAAGCTTGTGGAAGGCTACCCAAAACGTTTGACCCAAGTTAAACAATTTAAAGGCAACGCTACCAAATACTAATTGAGTGCATGTAAACTTCTGACCCACTGGGAATGTGATGAAAGAAATAAATAATTCTCTCCACTATTATTCTGACATTTCACATTCTTCAAATAAAGTGGTGATCCTAACTGACCTAACACAGGGAATTTTTACTAGGATTAAATGTCAGGAATTGTGAAACTGAGTTTAATTGTATTTGGCTAAGGTGTATGTAAACATCAGACTTCAACTTTATAAGCTCCTTTTCAGATCAGTGATCATCAAAGAAAATATCTATCTTCTAAATACACTAAACAATCCCTGCTGTGCTTAGGCGTTGATTTACCTGCATGTGTTTTGTCATTTATCTTTGATTTGTTCTCTCCTCCTTCCTTTTTTCCCTTCCAGCTAACGGATACATCAGTGCCAGGGCCTCCCCGGGCCTCCTCTCCGTCTCCAACGGCAACAGCCTGGGGAAAGTAGTTCCAGCCAAGTCCCCACCCCCCCCTCAGAGTCCACAGATGGTCAACAGCCGCAAGCCAGACCTCCGGGTAATCACCACTCAGGGCGGGAAGAGCCTGATGCAGATGGTGAGCTCAACCAGGTTAAACCACTAACCAAGTTAAACCAGAACCAGGGCCAACCAGGCTTTACCAGACTAAATGGGGACTGTATGTGTTTTGTCATCTTCTAATAAAGTAATAATTAATGTGGCTTGTGACTGTTCCCCTTCTACAAACTCTTTGACACTTGGTCATCTCCGTTTAGTAGCAAAAGTGAAATCTAGTACGGACAAGGGAGTTCTAGTTAAATATTTGTATTTTATATTTGTGCTTCCACCAGAACCACCAGATTACCAAAACACAACCTGTGTCAATCTAGATTAAGCAAAGGTTATACAAATGTTTTTTATTATAAACTGGATGGTTCGAGCCCTGAATGCTGATTGGCTGACAGCCGTATACCATGGGTATGACAACATGTATTTCTAGCTCTAATTACATTGGTAAACAGTTTTATAATAGCAATAATGCACCTCAGGGGTTTGTGGTACCGCACCCCATCAGGCCTTATTGCTTAATTATACACTAATATATCTGTAATATATTATCCTTGACAAACATGACATTTTCCTCTGTTTATGGTCTTCTGTCCAGCATGACCTTTAGTAAAAGGTAGGTCGGGACTAGAGATGAATGTATTAGAGTTCAGAGAAAGGTCAGTGGTGTAATTATTTCCGCTCCTGCCCCTTTGCAGACGGATGATGAGCTGGAGATGGTGAACGAGGTGAATGTTTCTCTCCTGTCACTCGCATGTGTCGATGACCGTTGACCCCCCCCCCCCCCCCCCCCCATTCACATGGTCATGCAATGCAGCGTTCATCATTTATGCCCAAAGTATATATAGTCCCTCTTTTTTTTTCTTTTTTTTTTTTTTTGGGGGGGGGGTCCAATGGCAGGTGGTATGGTCATGAGTTTATGGTCGCCACCTGACTGCATGTGGTGGTATGGTCGTGGTTATATGATTCCAGCATGATTGCATATAGTCATACAACAATGATCAGAGGTGTATTTTTAAGGGTCAAATGGAGGCTTTCAAGCAATGTTAGCATTTATCAGTGGGAATGTTAGCAGCAACTTTGGATGATTTTCGCCACACTTCACTTGGATCATCTTCATTGTTTGTAGGCCCATTTTCTTCCAACGCTGACACCATTGGGTAGCATGATGCGTGCCATTTCACTTGGCAGTTTGTTGCCACCACCTTGTAGCACATTCCCTGTCCATCTGGAAACTGCATGGGGTTACCCAAACAATGAATGGCATACATTTAAAGGGATAGTTCACTTGAGGTTCATTTAATTTTAGCTGGAAATAAGCTAACTATACCTTAAGGGTCGCTTGCGTTCACCTGGCAATGCCACCACTGTGTTGATGCATGATGTCACCAGATGTGTCCCGACATCACCTCTACCTAATACGAGATACATTCTGTAGCTTGTCATGAATCTAACCGTATTGACATTCGAGCATGTCAAAAGTTCCATTCATTGAATACACAGGGGTTATAAACATGCGCTAAATTCTGGCCAACACCAAGGTTTAAATTCTTTGTTTATTTGGTCTAACAGTCTCCCGCTCCTCTCCTTTCTTCCCAGAATGCCCAGCGTTTGGCCGGTGCACAAGGGGCCCAGACGCTGACCACACCGGTGGTCTCAGTGACAACGCCCAGCCTCCTGGCGCAGGGGCTGCCCTTCTCCGCCATGCCGACAGCTTACAACACAGGTTACCTGAAGCATGAGCAGATGGCTACAAATGCTTATACATGATTGTATTGTGTATACACTACAGTGGAGGCTGCTGAGGGGAGGACGGCTCATAATAATGGCTAGAATGGAGTCAATGGAGTGGTATCGAACACATGGTTTCCATCTGGTTGATACCACTCATTGACTCCATTCTAGCCATTATTATGAGCCGTCCTCCCCTCAGTAGCCTCCACTGGTGTATACTGCACACACACTGTAGGTCAGGATTACATAACTCTGGCCCTTGAGTTGTGCAGTCCTTCTGGTTTAAATTTCTCCCTGGCACTTGATGTTACTGAAAATCTGTAGTTTCCGAGTGCCAGAGTAACAACCAGCTGAAAAATGCACTATAGCTGCACTGGCGGTAGAATTCCTATATACAGTAGATTAAGTTTGATTCATTAAAAGGAAATGATTCATGTAAGGAAATGAATGTGCAACAGTTTTCCCTCTTTTTCGCTTACCTCAGAATACCAGCTGACGAGCGCTGACATCACTGCTCTCCACGCGCTGGCGTCCCCAGGCAGCCTGCTGCAAGGCAACGTGTCGTGGCAACAGCAACAGTCTTTATCCCAGCAGCAACAACAACAACAACACCAGCAACAACTCAGTCTGGCGTCGCTTAGCAACTTGGTGTAAGTCCATCCTTGCATTGCCACGTCACAAAGCAACCACGAAGCCCTCCTACATTCTCTACAAACCAATCGACGACTGTCAACCTGTCCATCAAAACACTATGCGACTGACCATTCTGTCATGTAGCATAATGTCCCCATGTCATTTGTAGCTGCAAGCAATTCACGTTCTTTGGATAGGGTCTGTGAATTTGTCTCGACATACCCCAGATCCTTCTCATCTTAAAGCACTATCTTTTTTTGGAGGGGGGATTGTGACTTTTATATACCGATCAAATACCTAATTATCTTAAGTCAGATCCCATGTACAGGGCCTTCGGAAAGTATTCAGACCCCTTTACTTTTTCCACATTTTGTTACAGCCTTATTCAAAAATTTATTAAATTGAGGATTTAATATCTACACACAATACGCCATAATGACAAAGCAAAAACTGGTTTGTAGCATCATACCCAAGCAGACTCCAGGCTGTAATCGCTGCCAAAGGTGCTTCAACAAAGTACTGAGTAAAGGGTCAGCTTTATTAAAGTTTATTTTTTATAAATTTGCAAAAAATTCTAATATCCTGGTTTAGCTTTGTCATTGTGGGTAGATTTAATCAATTTAATCAATTTTAGAATAAGGCCGTAACGTAACAATGTGGAAAAAGTCAAGGGGTCTGAATACTTTACGAATGCACTTTATTCCTTTCCTCAGATGGGGCACCAATATGGACTGTTGTATTATGCTGTGTTTTTACTTCACACACAGCTTTACGATGGCAGCGCACAGGATAGCATAGTTGCTTAGAACCTGCAAAGATGTTAACAGACAGGTCTTCAAAGCCTGAAGGAGAGAAGTCACAGTTGTTCCCAAACGGCAGAGGTCAATACCCCAGCCCAGCCAAATCCTCAGGTGGTCAACTGACCCAAATTGTAGATGTCAAAATGGCTACTGCGCACGCACACACTCAGCCTAAGTAGCCTGTGTGACTGAGTGTGTTCTCTCCTCTTGTCCACAGCATGTGGGGCATGGACAAACAGAGCGGGGAGCTGTCTAGCCAGATCTCCAGTCTGGCGGCCAATCTGAGGTGAATGTCTTTGTCTGTGTTTAGTGTACCTTCGGGTGGATGGGGACTGTTCCCTATTCTGTTTTCAGAACAATGTTATTCAGGACAATGTAAATTATACTGTACTTTTGTTCTTAACTGACTTGCCTAGTTAAATACATTTTTGGTATATTAGCATTAACCATAAGGGCGGCGCAAAGGACTGCCCAACATTGAATCAAATTTAATCCGGCAACAGACTGTCTGGAGACAGCTTATGAAAATCATGAAATGTAATTTACCGGTCCTGAAAATGTGATGTTCACAGCTCTATTTATTTTTTTATGCTTCTTCTATATTGGAAGAAATGGGATTTAGCTCAACTTCAATTTATTTATGATCTCTCCATAAATGTATGATATCCATCTATGCTTGTTTAAATTGCTGTATAGATGGATAGGTAGATACTCTGTCATTTTTCTTTTGCAAGTGTTCCAATGTTTCCTTCTCCCCACAGCGCCTCGCAGTCTAACCTCCTCTTGGGTAGAGATGAGTGGTTGGGCCGGTACTGTATTTCTCCGTACTGTGTAATATCTGTGCGCTTTTGGCTGGCATGCCAATTCTGTGGTGGTGATTTCCACCTTTTCTTAAACCGGTGTATGGTTGCAAAATTCCGGAAGCCTTACCACAGTTCCCAGGTTTTTCAGATATTCCGGAACTGGGAATCCTCCAACTGGAATTTCTGAAAAACCCAGTTTCTGGATAATAATTTTTCCATAGATGCCATGATCCCTTGCCAAATCACCCCCCTTCATACACAGGCAATTTCATGCTTTTCTAATGCTGTCGGCCTGTTTTTTGCTTGTAATGGATTTGATCATCGATTCAAATGGTGTTGATACCACTATGCCTTGTTGGTGCTCCGTCTTGTAATAAGGGGTTGTCAGAAACCTGTCACTATGCTTGTATTGCAATATATTGTAATTGATTGTCAAGTGAAACTGACTCATCCTCTGTCTTCCTTCTCTCTCAATTTTTATCGCTGTGCTGTGGCTCCTCCCATCTCCTGCACTTCTCTCGACCTCTCTCTGACGCTCAGGCCGGTGGGCCACATACCTCAGGGCACCATGCTGACTGTCAACACCAACTCCAACGTGAGCATCAAGTCTGAACCCATCTCGCCCGGCCGAGACCGCCGTTCACCGTGCCCCCCTCCGTCCTCCTCTGGAGGGGGCATCCAGACGGCCGCGCCTCCGCCACAGTACCCTGGATCATTGCTGTGCCTGGAGCCCCCAACCGACCGTTCCCCCGCCAACAGCCTCAGCAGCAATGGCAGCTCCTACGAGGGCAACGACCGCGATGACCCTGGGGCAGGCGGGGAAGGAGGCGGCATCGGCGGAAGTGCAACGGGCAACCGTGGCCGTTCCCTGCCTCCTGACTTCAGTCCATCGGTGGAGCTCCTGCGGGCCCAGAATGAGGTGGAGCAGGAGGGGGCCAACATCAAACGCATGAGACTCGACGCATGGGTCACATAGAGGCCATGCCGCCAACATCATCGAAGCACCATGAACACAGACCCCCCCCCCCCCCCACACACACACACACACACACACACACACACTGAAATTTGCCACCACCACACAATCCCCTCTTCCCTGCCTCCATCCAAGGAATTTACAACCAGCTTCCCAGGACTCAAAGCAGAGATAAACATATGGGCTTGTGCTCTACCTGAGGGGAAGATGGTATTGTGTGTCGTTGGATTTTGTATGGGGCAGCGCATTGAATATGGGGCCTCAAAGAATCTCGAAGCTGTCTCGCTCAAATTGAGTTCGATTTTTGTGGGATTTGACACTTGCGCAATCAGGACTTGAGGATAATGGATGGATTGAAAATGTAACATTCTCCTAAACGTTTTGACTGCTCGTTGCTGTTTATACCAGTCGTAAAAGTGAATCTAGATTCGTTAAACAACACAGTCGACACCGTCACGCATTTCATTTGAGCACAACTGTATCGTCAACAGTATGACGGATGGCTTTTGCTGTGTTCGCTCGACAAGTGCTGGTTGTTTTAACTGTGGGACTTGCTGCCATATTGACTCTTCAGTTCTGTTAGATATAATTAGCAGTTAGCACTGTCTGTTTCAGAAAGCACCTCTTCAAAATGCGCTTTGGGAATGACTGTTTTGACGAGCACTGCTTGCTAAGATTGCTGGCTCAGCTTCATCGGTGGCACTGAGCAAAGAGAACCAGACGGGCAAACAAGATGTCCGGTCGGTCAGAGATGCACAGGAATGGATCCCACCGCTGCCACCAATTTCCAACTCCCCAGCCAAAGCCTCAGGGGGACTCTGTGGTCAACGGGCACTGTCAGCCAAGGCCAAATCGAGCACCTTGCAAGAGTGCCGATATCAACCTTCTCCTAAATGCCAAATGCCTCGGACGCGGTAGAGGGACACTGAAGAATATTGTTCAGTTATGACTGACAACCTCCATGAAACAGTAAACACTCTTAGCCTTTGATTCTGCTCTCAATATCTCTATGCTCGGATGTATTTTGAGTCACCTGTTTCCAGTCTTTGTTGCACCAGAAATTAGGCTAGATGCTGGGATACATGTCAGAGGACTTCTAAAGGCTCATTCTACTAGTAGAAGACCCCAATGCAATGCATATTTTTAAAGTTTATTTTGGATTTCTGGTTGCTTTCTTTGGGAAGTATTTGGTATTTTCTTGACATTTTAGACCCATTCTTAAAGGTTAACTGTTGAACTGTAAATCGTTTTGGGGAATTAAGAGTGAAACTTTGTATAAAATCACCCATTATACAAAAGTGTTTGATGTTCCCTTAGCTTTCTGCAGCTCTTTGCAATGTTTCAAAAGAGCTGTTTCAGCAGAATTCAAAAATACCTATTCTATATTTCTATAGCTTCAGTTGGCAGCAAAGCAGTTGGTTTTTCAATACGGACGATGTGTGTACATATGAACATATTTGCATAGACTTTGCTAGGTATCCCTAAAACAAACCATGTGTTCATTCTGAGTGGCTCTGTTTGCATATGAGTGTGATTGTAATTTTGAGCTACGATACAGCAGTCCTGCCGCAGTAGCCGGTGAGTTTGTTTCAGTAACCTATATAACGCTATAGTGTTGATGGTGTGCACTTTGTCTCACTCACTCTTTAGAGGCCTGCTTGTCTGCGGTGTCAACATGCCCTTTGACCTCACGCTCTGAACCCAATGCCCAATGATCAAAGTCAAATGATAGACCACCATAACACAAGTTATAGAAATTAAATGGATTCTACTATTGAAAGTAGCACAATTGACATTTGCATTGAATCATGGTATTTTGTCTTAAAATGATCAGACTTTGAACTACAGTATACACAGTAAGGTTGAGCAAAAACAATAGCTGCTTTATTTAAATGTAATTAAATTTTAATGGAGTTGTCCTATTTAACACAATGTAAGTAGGTGGTGTTGATTTCTAGAAATGTAACTACTGTCCATTATGCAACACAGATTTAGTTTCATTGCCTGCTCAGGGGAATCCCAGGGTTCAGTGCGTATGGCTGGCACCAGTGACTTATCTAGTGGGGTGCTACGTTGCACATAGAAATGCAATGTCTAGAACGAAGAACAATGCCCGATTCTTTGTCGAAGGGTTTTGTTTTCTACACACTACATTTCTATCTGAACGTATGTCTCGTGACGCCCACCTCATTCTAAGGGAGAGGTCCCTCTTTGGTTTGAGACATTTGATTTGGTTTTAACACTCTGCCTATTGCAGGTCACTCGTGTACAAAAGCTTATCTGTCCAATCTAGCAATGTAGTCTCAAGACAATCTATAATGGTAAATTAAAAAACCTGTACCCTTTCTTTTTTCTTGTTTAAAATGTTTTCTAGATCTCACCTTTTCAAGTGTTAATTTGTGCTGGTGACAGTTCCATTGTCTTATTATTAAGGAGCTTATTTTTTGTAGGATATTCAACTTTTTTTCCTTTTTTTTTTGTATTTATTTAATCAACATTATACATTAAACTGGTTTCCTTTCTTGAAACAAATTGCACGATCAGTTATTGTGATATAGGAAATGCAATGAAGGACAAGACCAGTTAAATGCTGCAATATTGATTAAGATATGAAAATCTATTTATGTGGGGAAACAACTGAAATTAGCAATTAAACACATTTGAAAATGTAAATGCATGGGATTATACAAAACTAAAACGCTCATGTTACATACAAAATTAACAAAATGCATCACAAATGAGTAAGAACTTCATAATGTAGCATAAGAAAAACATGAAAATTATAGCTAATATATTGTGTTCAGTTGGTCTGCTTTGGGTTTTTGTTGTAAAGACATTATTTTTGTTTGAGAATGATATACATTTTGTGTATATTTTCATATGCAATGTATGCACTGATATGTTATAAATTCTATACCGCTTTTACAAGTGTTTGTTGTACCAAAGTATCCAAGTCCCTTGAGACCTTATCCTTTTTGCGTATGTTTTACTGTATTTTATATATTAAATAGACAAATTGAGTGAAAAGGAGTATCCGTTGTCTTGTTTTGAACAGTAGCGGTGCGTGGCAAAACATATTGCATTTAACGAACAGCACTTTATTCAGAACCACGGTGTTACCGCAAGTCGCAAATAAAAAGGAGCCACCTCCACTATTCCAACACCATTTCAACTTCAACATAATCTAATTACCTATGCTTAGTATAATACGCTGATAACTAAAATAGAACAATCTTAGTTCAATCAACGTAAGGTAAATATGGGTCTGTACATGGTACTGATTTCTGTGAGTGCAAGTAGATTAAAACATGTTGACTTGTAGAAACGCTCTTTCATGTTGCCTAAACGGTCTCTGACTGTCAGGAGTACAGGCTTTTAGTTTATTGTTCTAGGCTACCTGGCTAAAATGCTAGCCTTACTTCCTTTCATGGGCCTGCTACATGTTGAACTTCCATCCTCTCAGGCCAGGAGCACAATGTATTAATTTATGGTTGGATCAGAATCACTTATCATTGGCCAGTACAGCGAATTAAGTACAACCTCAAGTCCAAATATCTGTCTCCATCCATGGCTAATTTAGGAAAGGGACAATTTTACCAAGCTAGCCACCGGAGGACAACACAAGATGCAACAATTCAAGTGCTGTCAATGAGGTTTGGCTTTGTGAATGGTCTGAAGCCGAATCTAAACTGGCTTCTCTTAACTTTTTTGTTGTTGGTGTGCCAGCACCATTCACAGCTGAGCTCACTCAGTTAAGCTCAACGCTGATTGGATATTATTTTATGGAGGCCAAATGCTCGTTGGCATCCCTTGCATTCAACGCTATGGGCTGTAACAATGTCACTCTGACCAGACCGCATCAGATATGCTACACATACGTTTGCTTGGATGCTTTCCCCGGTGACATACATTCAGCCTCTTGCAAATTGAAGGAAATGTATGAAACAGAGACTAAAAATACATTATTTTGTAGGTTTTTCTTGGCATCCATGAATACACACCACTGGTTTTTAATTAGTTAGTCAATCCATCTCATCCTTTTGGCTTTATGATGTCATGACATAATGCAGGAATATTTACTGCTTTATTATGAGAAACATCATTCCATTAAGACAGTGTAAACATTGAAAGACACTGTCCAAAAAAGGAACAACAATTATGAGCTGGCTGCCATATACAAACAGGACAACGTACAGTATGTGCATTGGTTATGGTACTGTACAGATAAGGAACATAATGCATTCTTAAATGACTCAATTAACATTCTTCATTGCCATTCATTGTGAGAGTACTAAATGCTGTACTATTATGGAAATATCCATTGATTTTCTTGTTTTTCCTCATTCAAAAAGTGTCAAGCACTAGGTTTATACTTCAAAGTTGGCACTCAAGTCTTCATACACTTCAATAACTTGAAGACCCCTCCCCCTCCTTCAGGATGTACTGTAGTGCTCTCCCCCCTCCCCTCCTTCAGGATGTACTGTAGTGCTCTCCCCCCTCCAGGATGTACTGTAGTGCTCTCCCCCTCCCCCTCCCCTCCTTCAGGATGTACTGTAGTGCTCTCCCCCCTCCCCCTCCCCTCCTTCAGGATGTACTGTAGTGCTCTCCCCCCCTCCCCTCCTTCAGGATGTACTGTAGTGCTGACTAGTTAGTCATGTCATCATAGTGCTTTATGAAACCTTCCAATGAGGCCCTGGACCATCCTTCACCAAAGCCATGAGATTAGAATAACACTAAAGACTAGTAAGGATATACTGCACAAAGTTGTGTTCATTGGGCAATAAACTGAGGAAAACAGAAAAATAGGGAAGAACAACCTGGGCTTGCCCAATAAAAAAAATCCCTTTGCTACATAAAACTTGGCTTCCTCTTTGGCATAAGTTACTTTATATCACAATCCTTCAATTTCAGGTAACTTCATTGGTGTGGCTAAGTGTTGCTAGCCTCACGTCATCTTAATGCATTGTCCAGCTCTCCGTAAGCCATCCAGTATGTTCCAGATGAAGGACATGAAATCCAAGCTGATGAACTTGATTCTTCTCCCTCTCTCCTTCCAAATCAACACCATGACACTTGTGTAGAGCGGAGTGGGTGCCAGGCATAAACATTGGGGAATTGGTGTGTTATATTGTGGAGGACAGACTTGCATCTCGACATGTAGGGTAAGGAATACCTTTCTATCTGCACGGTTGCACAAGTCAAAGTGGACGTAGTACCATGTAACCTATACCTACAGTATCATATATATATAATCCTTTCAGGTCTACACAAGTGTCTAGGGGCTGGATTGGGCGGATCTATTCTTCCTCCTAGCCCCACCAACTCTGCCTGGGAGTTGGGGCAGTGGTAGGCGGGGCCACATCAAAGACGACCCCTTCACTGAGTGACGAGCACACAAAGTAGAGGTTGGCACCCAGCATGACCAGTATGGGTAGGAAGGAGAGGCCAAAGCCCAAAGCCCTCACACTGCTGCCTAGGCACACACACACCCAGTAGATCAGCCTGTAGGGTGAGAGATCATAACAAGATCAGCCAATTGCGTCACACAAACCCAGTAGATCAGCCTATAGAAGAAGGGACATGGGGTGAGTTTGTTTTGAATAACCCAGTGCCCCGGGTGGGTGGAAATTTCACTTAAGGACCAATGGAATGGTCTAAAATTTGCAAACTCCACCCACCTGGGACACCGGGCCATGTTAAACGAACTCGCTCATATTCAGTGAATATTAATAAGTGCTGTCATTCTGCAACAATCTAACTTTTAAAAGGTAGACTGCATAGGTATTTGAAGATACTTCATGCTAACAGAAAACATAAAAATTCCAGTCTGCCAAGACAATCCAAATATATCATCTATCTTTAGTTAGTTATCTATCATCTATCTTTAGTTAGAAAACTAACTAACTAACTAACGATAGTTTTCTATCTTTAGTTAGTTAGTTTTCTAACTAACTAAAGATAGATGATAGATGATATATAGATAGATAGATACTTTATAGATCCCCGAGGGGAAAAATCTTCGTCATGCAGCTACGAAAAAACACAGGGCAGGTGCAAAATGCCAGAACGAAAAACACAAAAGACAGATACACGATACGGCAGTATGAAAAAGTATAAAATATGTCTGGAGGACAAAAAGGCTATTAGGTGAATAAATTATAAAAATATTGCAAGTTGGTATAGATAAATAAGGAATATTTGCATGGTTAACTATACTATACAGGTCAATGGCAGAGAAATACTTAAATATCTAAATGTGCGTATGATATAAGTGAGGGTAATATTAGTTTACTTAATATACATTCTGGTTAAATGTACAGGTAAGTGAATATTTGCATGGTTAAGTTAAATGTACAGGTAAATGACAGGAAGAGAAATTGAATGAGAGTTATTGAATGCGGACACCCATGCATACCCCACAAGACATGTCACCAGAGGTCTCTTCAAAGTCCCCAAGTCCAGAAAAGACTATGGGAGGCGCACAGTACTACATAGTCATATGACTACATGGAATTCTATTCCACATCAAGTAACTCATGCCAGCAGTATAATTAGATTTAAAAAACAAAAATACACCTTATGGAACAGCGGGGACTGTCAAGCAACACAAACATAGACATGCATATAAAGACACAATAACATATGCACTATACACACACACATGGATTTTGTGTTATAGATAAGTGGTAGTAGAGTAGAGGCCTGAGGGCACACACTTAATCTGGCTGGACTGTGTTTACAGCATGAGCAGTCGTGAGTAGATGCGCTTGTTTTGAGATTAAAGCAAGAGCTGCATGTAGCCACGTGTACATTTTGTTCATATCCTTTGCTAGTTAGTGAGTTATTTGGCCAGTTATAGATAATTTGTAGTCAGCAATAAGAGAGTGATTGCTTCATACAAGAGCAGCAAACGTGTACATTTCTATACATCTTTGAAAAGTGAGTCAGTTAAGAGAGCTTTTTTCTGTCTTAAAAGGGCAGTGTTGTATTTTGAGACAGGCTTGAATAAGCTAAGTAACAATAGGCAGAGGCTAGCATCATTTGTCTGATTCTCTGGAATAATGGTATGGGAATAATAATGCATTTTATTTTGTAAAGTGGTTTCATGCAACAAACAACATGTTCAGTCACCTCCTTGTCTGAAGGACAGGTGGATAAACAGGTTCATGTCAAGCCCTGCATGTTTTTTTCTCAATAGTCTAATGGAATGTAGGCTTACACTGAACACCAAACATTGGCTGCTACTGTAGGCTGAATGATAGCAATTTCCATTTTAAAATATTATGGGATGCATTTGCTTGATTGTTTTTGATGAAAGGCCACTCTGGTAGGCCTACATTAGGATTAAATAGCCACAGTAGCCTACTTGGCCACTGTTATAACTGTAACTTAAAGCAGGTACAGCCTCAGTGTTCACAGTAAACGCACAGAATTTTCACAACGTTCAAGTTTGCGCTCAGCAGACCTGAAATCTGCTCAGTCCCCCGAAGAATTTGAGGGAACACTGGTGATAAGGGAATACTACTACCCATGCATGTACACACACGTCCCTTTTTGCACAACACAACCCATTCTGCACCCAAGAAACAGGTTACCTATCCCTCCACAAAAACCATGGCCCTTGTTGAGAAAGGGGAACGACGGCTGCGTTTTAGGCTGACTGCACTGCATAAGCATGCCCAATCTCAAAACTACCAAGTGATTCCACATCGGCTACATCTCTGCTAACTTCAGAGTGAATGCACATAACCAAAACACACACACAAATAAACATACAATATAGAATGCAGTGCTACCACTGAGACAGAGTAGTGAACATACACCAACACACAGACAGACACTCACCGGCCGAAGGCAAAGACTATGGTGAGCAGAGGCACCATCTTGAGCAGGTCCTGGCTGATGTAGGTGGCCATGACGGCCAGCTGCAGGAAGTAGAGTAGAAAGAGGGAGAGCGAGTCGTCCACGTAGTGCCGTTGGACCGCCACCTCCCGGCTCTCCTCCCCCACCTTGGCCTCGTAGAGGGGCGTCAGGGCGCCGTAGCGCAGCCGCGCCACCCCCTGCACCAGCACACCTGGGAGAGGGGGTGGGAGGGGAGGTGAAAGATGGGAGGGAGGAAAAGAGATGGACCGAGGTAGAGGAAGATTGGGAGAGTTCCAAAAAGATTATACAAACATTAGTATTGCCAAGAGCAAAGAAGTAACACATGTTTAGAGTCTATTCAATAATCTCTAATAGGTGATAACATATCACAGCCCAACCCTAATAGTCCACAGTCTTACCTAGCATGATCGGTATGACAGCAAAGAAGGAGCAGCGCAGTGTGTACACTAGCCTGAGAGGGGCGCTGTCCAGTGATGGGGCATCAAAGGGCAAAAGGGCATAGCCGCCCCACACAAGTAGAGGGAAGAGAACAGCTGCAGCACCAATGCCCAGGCCAAGTTTCAGAACATCACCGCAACCACCGCCACACATACCTAAATAACAGAGGAATCTGGGTTCAATAAAACTACAGCCAAACAAGGGGAAAATTGTGTTTTTAAAATACAATAAAAACTTGAAAAGTATTAATAAAAACAAAGTAAGAAATTTAAGAAAAAAATCAAAACTACAGCCATTTTTTTGGTTGATGACGATAGGAAATATAATCTGTAGACTTCCTCTTATTGTGCTACTTCATATTTTACATTTTCATACTAATTTCTCACAACATGAGATATACAAAGAGATATACATTTTTACATTTTATTAAATTTAGCTGCCACTCTTATTCAGAGCGACTTTTGTCTTAAGAAAGCTTTTATTTTTTATATTTATTTAACTAGGCAAGTCTGTTAAGAACAATTTCATATTTACAATGACTGCCTACCTACAGGGTCAGCCCCTGGAGAAAATTAGGGTTAAGTGCCTTGCTCAAGGACACATCGACAGGTTTTCACCTTGTCGGCTTGGGTATTCGAACCAGCAACCTTTCGGTTACTAGCCCAACGCTCTAACTGCTAGGCTACTTGATGCCCAAAATAGCTAGGTGGGACAACCACATATCACTGTCATAGTAAGTACATTGTTCGTCAATAAAGTAGCTATCAGCAAAGTCAGGGGTGAGGAGGGTGTGCTGTGGGATTATTTAAGACTCTCTTTGAAGAAATAGTGTTTCATATGTTTTCAGGAGATGGGCAGGGACTCTTGTTGTCCTAGCTTCAGGGGGAAGCTGGTTCCACCATTGGTGTGCCATTAGAGCTAAAACATGTCTAATCAGAGGTGAAAGAAGCAAATATACGATAATATAACCTACATTTTTTTAGAATCCTGTTGTGTTGATATACTATTTCATGAAAATGTAAGATAATGACAAATGCACTTCAATTCCTAAACTGATTAGATCTTAAATGGAACTGACCCCAATTAGTATTAATGGTATTGGTCCAGCACTGGTACATACGTGTGTAGTTGTCCGGCTCCTCTGTCCACTGTGGGTAGTAGTGTACTGGTGGGGCTGTATGTGTCTGGGGCTCTAAGACAGGATTCTTCTCAGTGTCCATCTCCCCATAGTGGCTATTTTGGAGTGGGAACTCCTCTCGTTTGCTAGATGGACGTACTATCACTGTCGGAGTGAAGACCTGCGCAACCTTCTCTGGCATCCAATACACTGGGCTTTCATCCCCCTCTTCCTCATCATCTGCAAGCGAACCATCCCTTTCCTCGCCTTGGCCTCCCTCCACCTCATCATCCCTCCATCTCTCTCCCTCCGGCATGCTCTCTCTCCATTTTGCCTTTCGCTCACTCTCTGGCTGGCTCTCCTGTCCCTCCAGAAGCTCTGGGCTCCCTCCTCTCCCCTCTACCTCCCTCTCCTCCTCATCCACTTCAGCTCCCTCGCTCTCGGACGCTACACCTCCTTTCTCTCCCTCTCTGTCTCCAAGCCATAGCAAAGTGCTAGGCTCCAAGGCAGCTGAGCAGGTTGCCTTTTCCTCCTCCTTCTCTTGCTTCTCATCCTCTTCCCCCTTCTCTTCTTCCATCCTCCTATGCTCTAAGCCCTGTTGTTCCGCTCTAGGTGTCCTTTTAAGTCCTACAGCAGTAGAAGGCCCTCCGGCTCTGTCTTCATCTGGATTTAAAGTCAGCTGCACTGACATCACTGTTTCTCGCCTGTCTCTTGTCTGTATGATATTCCTGTCTAGGCTAGGCTATGTGTTGTGTGTGCAATTATTGGCCAGTCTGTCTGTCTGTCTGTCTTTCTGCAAAGTGACTATTTACCTTTCGGTTTCAACATTTAAAATTATATTCCATAAAACAAGTTGGTACAAAACCTCATTCTCATAAGGGCAAGTCCTACTGATTCACCTGAAAGGGAAGAACGATAAAACAATGGTTTGCAGGCACACAATCTATTAGATAAGCTAACGAGCTGAGTCATCAGTGAACATTGAACTTTGAATCCTTAAATGGATGAAGGAAGTGTACTTTCCTGTACAAGTGGGATTTATCAACATTCTAATGCCCACTGCACGCACACGAGAGATATGGATTTATATTCTACTAGTAGTAGCCTACCAGAGATGCGGTTGTGAAATCTTTATTTAACTAGGCAAGTCAGTTAATAACAAATTCTTATTTACAAATTAGGGTTAAGTGCCTTGCTCATGGACACATCGACAGGTTTTTCCACTGTCGGCTCGGGTATTCGAACAAGCGATCTTTCGGTTACTGGCCCAACGCTCTAACCGCTAGGCTACCTGCCGCCCTACTTAATAAGTAATAAAGAAATAAGTATTCCTACTTAAATATAGGCGTAGTACAGAAACAGAGAACTTCACAGAAGAAGCAATGTCGCAAAAACGTGATTTGTGGGTCTGGTTTACAATGTCTATTTTTGCGACAACATTGTGCTCTCCGTTTCCGCACTATGTCCATATCGCAAAAAGAAAGTGTGGGTCTCTGGTCTACAGATACTGGACCTTTTCCTACCTATTAAGTGCCATGAAATCCATTACATAAGGAACTTTGAACTAATGTACTTAGTTAGTCGTAGTTAGACTGACTTACCCGACGTCTAGGCTGCATGCTGCTCCATGAGATTCAAACAGGATGTTTTAATCAAGTAAATACAAGGAATTGGACCAGGCAGTGTCAGACAGACTAGGTCATAAAGTGAAACTCGAGTAAAGGGTGGGTTGTTTGACAGGTGTGGCAAGGTAAATCATTGCAGGTACATTTTTGTGGTTGCTCATATCATGTGATAACTCCACCCACAATGACGTTTACTTTTGTAGTAGGCCACCCTGCTCATTTTTATAATTATTTTGTTATTTTTAATTAATGTCGATGCCTCGCATAATTAGGCCGTATGGGCAACACATAATTGTATTATAGAACTGCCTATTTAATTGTCTAAATACATATGAAATGCATGCTCTCAACATATGTTTTCCTCGAATTTATAATAATGACACTATTCAAACATAGATTTTCATAAATCGCAGGTAGGTTTATTACTATACGGGTAGCGTCACTAGTCTGTCGACAGTCTACTGTACAAGGAGGAGACTGTCCCACTGCGCTCCTATAATCCATACTAGTGTGCTGTGCGCTGCACGTTTGCCTCCACGGCGCAGTGAAACCGAACTACAGCCACTATTTTGAAAAACGTTTCAAAGAGCCAATCACATTCGTTCACGTACTTCTTATTAGCCAATAATAGACGCTATTGTCTTCATCAAGGGTGGGCTCCTTCCGAAACGTGCACCTGTTACAGTGATACATACATGTGTTGAAATGTTTGCTTTCCACGATGGAGCATCATATTCCATATACTAAGAAATCTTCTGAAATGAACAGATTTATGCATTTTTTTTAAATATATTTTTGATTACCTCAGGATGGGTAGCCTGTGTAGAGAAGTTGTCACTTCAACTCGGGCACTATTCTAACTTCGTCGGCATTTACAGGTTGATACCCATCTGCATGTGTTCTATACGGGCAATTCTGGATTTTAGCTATTCACTGTTGCAGTACGTGGTTAGCTAGCTACTGTAGATCGCTAGCTAGCAATGTCAATAGTTGCGGCCATCTATCGTACATTCAAGCTGAATACGGAGAAGAGTGGTGTTTTGGTGCACAAAGCAGAGGATGAGAGGTGCAGCGAAAGTGAGCGAGGCGAGGGTTTTGCCTACAGTTTCCAACCATTGACAGCCTGCTAATGTTATGGACAGCAAGAGCAAGACTATGCTATACTTAACAAAAATATAAACGCAACATACAATAATGTCATTGATTTTACTGAGTTACAGTTCATATGAGGAAATCAGTCAATTTAAATAAATGAATTAGGCCCTAATCTATTATGTCTGACTGGGAATACATATATGCAAATGAACCTCAGGATCTCGTTGTGGTATTTTTGTGCATTGAAATTGCCATCGATAAAATGCAATTGTGTTCGTTTTCCTTAGTTTTCAGAGAGGGGCAAACCCTCGGGGTCACATCACCTACACCCCCGCCTGATCGCCATGGACCTCAAAGGTAACCCATGGTAACCCGCAGGGCATCATCCAGAAGAGCACCACGTTGCCGAAACATTCTGAATCAAATCAAATGTATTTATAAAGCCATTTTTACATCAGCCGATGTCACAAAGTGCTATACAGAAATCCAGCCTAAAACCCCAAACAGCAAGCAATGCAGATGTAGAAGCATGGTGGCTAGGAAAAACTCCCTAGAAAGGCAAAACCTAGGAAGAAACCTAGAGAGGAACCAGGTGTTTACTTGAAATTTCACACATGGTTTGCTGAATGTCTCTTAGAGGTTACAGATTGAGTAAACTTGTTGTGTTGAAGGTTTCACAACGTTTGTCACAAGTACATCTTTAGGTATGACAGTGACATAAGTTGACACTAGAGGTGCATATCATTGGAGTAAGAGGATAGCTAAAGGGGCAGATATAAAAACAAGGTTGGTTACATTTAAATACTGCATAAACATCTTCTCTGCCATTCTATAGGTAGCCTTCAGACGCTGAGACAGGAGGGAAGTCTCTATGAGACTGGGAAGGATCCCAACGCTCTCACATGGTGCGTTTGTCTGTCCGTTTGTGTGTGCCTGCCTGTGTGTGAGTTTCCCCCAAACCTTGTCTATGAAGTAAATTACTTTTGTTTGCCGGGAGGGCAATGTAATGGTGCACAAAGAGAGCCCACCCACAAATAACTCCTTCCTCCTAGACCTGGACAAGCTAGACGTATGACACACAAACACCATGCACACTACTTCTCTTTCATACCTTTAAACTTTAGACATTCCTTTTATTTCCAGAAGGGGGAGATATTGTCTGAGGTTGATTTTGACGCAACTACAGTGCCTCACTGATCCTGTAAAGATTGAAAAACAAAGTGTTTTGCCACAGTGCAGGTGCTCTTCCTTTTAAAGTAACATTTCCATTTCATCAATATTTAACATGACTTATAAGTTAGCATTCTATTAAGGGTGTAAACCTGTATGACCAGAAATGGGGTAAAAGAGGTTCAGACCAAGAAACGAGCCTCTCTCTGTAACTCGCACACTTCCTTTTCACCGAACCGTGTTTCCTGTGTAGGGGTTGTTGCCATGGAGATGGTGAACAGCCGCTTGGACTGCACTCAGAAGGGCTACCGGCTGGAGGGCAATGTGAGGGTATGGTCGGACTTCTTGAGGATCCACCTGCACCCTCACACAATCTCTGTCATCCACGAGTACAACCACGATGGGTGAGAGCATCACCATAGGCACATACAGGCAAATAGTAACAGCCTACTGTTGAGCTAAAAACATTCAAGACAGTGTTGTTCGATCAGACATCAGCCAAGGCGCTATCAAGACCAACCTCCTGCATATTCCCCCCGGCAACTACAAGTGTGGCAAGTGTACTCAATGCCAGTACCCCAAACGTATGAAAAGTTTGTCACACCCCAGACCAGGTCGAGACATATAAATATAAAGTACCATCAATTGTAATTCTCACAATGTGATCTATGTGATTTGCTGCCCGTGCAGCTTATTTTACGTAGGAGAAACTTCAAGGGAGTTACGCACTAGAATGTGTGAGCACCGAAGTGCCATTCGATGTGCTGACCCCAACAGCCCAGCGGCCCTCCATTTAAAAGAGAGAGGACACTCGCTTTGTGAGGTTTTTTATTTTGAAATGGAATAAGTCAGTAAAAACAAACGTGGTGGCGATGTTGACAAACACCGAAGGTCCAGAGAGATGTTCTGGATCCATTCCTTAGATACTTCAGTCCCTAGAGGTCTAGAGAAGGACTGTAGTATGTTTTTGTGAAGAGCCCCATCCCTTCGTTGGTCCATTGTCTTTTCCTGTCCAATGATGTCCACACAGAGTGCATTTCCCATATACCACAGCAGAACTAACTAAGGAAAATGTAGACACAATTTTGGCATTGTGTCTCCAGGGAGGCCCACCGTCTGGAAACGTTTGGCCAGGGGGAGGCTCTGCTTCAGGGCTCGGTGCTGGAGGATCTAGAGGACAGACTACACTTCTTCATAGAGGAGTGTGACTACCTACAGGTAACTGACAGGTGCTCTTCTACCATGACTCTCCATTACAGGTTATAACCAACCCTGTTCCTGGAAAAGTACAAGAATCGAATAACTAAACAAATACATATATCCAAACATACTTTGTTCTTTATAAAGGCCCCATTTGGTACAATCACTCATTGAATGACTGATTTCCATCCGTTTGTCATCTCTCCTTTCTAACTCCCTTCCATCTGCCATCCCTCTCCTTCCCAGGGGTTCCAGGTGCTGTGTGACCTGGCCGATGGCTTCTCAGGCCCGGGTTCAAAGGTCACCGAGATGCTGCAGGACTCCTATGACGGGGCATCCTGACCTGGGGACTTGCACCTGTTAGTCACCCAGACCTAGTGAGTGACAAGAGGTAGGTTTTTTGCACTGTGTTTTCAGGCAGTTCCTCAATTAGCTCTGTTTTTTTCGACAGGGTCATGTTCATCAGGGCACACAACGGAAAAATGCTTGAATGAGCATTTCTTATTGGCCAAGTCCAGGTAGTCCCTCCCTGTTTCAGTCAGCTTTCTTCAGTTTGGTGCCTAATGAACATGACCCAGGTGTTCTTTGCCATTTAATGCTATTGGTCTTATTCTCCCTATGCTTGTAGCTAGAAATGTCAATTATAGAGCTCAGCTGGGATCTGGGGTTGTCTTGTTTTTATTTCACAATTTGAATTTGCTACTGATTTTAATGACTATAATGTAATAAGGTTTTATCTGTTTCTTATAGAGTAATTGTGTTTTATGCACAACTATTGTGTGGTGTTGTGAATAAGTACAGCTGGCAAGGCGCTCGTATAGTCTTATGACATTGTGTTACTTTCCTCTGACCCCGATGAAAAAGCTCTTCCTCCTGTTGAACTACTGTACTCCTTAGGCATGGTCTACATGGCCAATAACAGCTCGTTCTTCTGCCCTTTGACCCTGAAAGGTGGGCTGGGCAGACACCACTCTCTTTCTATCATGTGTCTATTCCTTTATTTTAGTAGTAATGTATTCATTATATTGCTGAAAGTACACTAAATATACAAAAGTATGTGGACACGCCTTAAAATTTGTGGATTTGGCTATTTCAGCCACACGTGTTGCCTGTTTTACAAGGGCATGTTTGGCAGCATGAGTGAAGGAGGCTTTGTTGCGAAATAGGAAGCCGATTCTAGATTTAATTTTGGATTGGAGATGGTTAATGTGAGTCTGGAAGGAGAGTTTACAGTCTAACCAGACACCTAGGTATTTGTAGTTGTCCACATATTCTAAGTCAGACCCGTCGAGAGTAGTGATGATAGTCCGGTGGGCGGGTGCGGGCAGCATGCATTTAGTCTTACAAGCATTTAAGAGCAGTTGGAGGCCACGGAAGGAGTGTTGTATGGCATTGAAGCTTGTTTGAAGGTTAGTTAACACAGTGTCCAAAGAGGGGCCAGATGTATACAGAATGGTGTCGTCTGCGTAGAGATGGATCAGAGAGTCACTAGCAGTGAGAGCGACATCAGATTGCATAGCAAAGAAGGTTCGGTGGGATTCAAAGTAGTCAGTGATCTGTTTATTAACTTGGCTTTCGAAGACTTTCGAAAGGCAGGGCAGGATGGATATAGGTCTATAACAGTTTGGGTCTAGACCTTTTCTCATTGCTTTTAGTATATCGAATGTGCAATACGTGCAGTTATCTGTAATTAAACCCAGCGCACTGAGGACTGTATTTTAAGGGAATTACTATTATTACCCCAAATTATATCATACACACATTTAGCTATTTAAGTTTCTCTTCCTGTCATTTACCTGTACAGTTTATGTAACCATGCAAGTATTCACTTATCTGTAAATATAACTGTATATTTACCTGTACAGCTAATTTAACCATGCAAAATATTCACTTACCTGTTCATTTAGCCAGTCTGTCTATTAAGTAAACTATTATTACCCTCGCTCATATCATATGCATTTTTAGCTACTGAAGTATTTCTCTGCCATCGACCTGTATAGTATAGGTAACCATCCAACATCCACCAATGTATAGTGTACATATTCAGCCAACCAGTCTTTTTATAGCTTTTTTTGCACTCCAGATACCTTGTATTTCTATACTTTTTCATACTGCCGCTCTATGTATCATGTATCTGTCTTTTGTGTACTTTCGTTGTGGCATTTTGCACCTGCCCTGTGTTTTGTTGTTGTAGCTGCTTGACAAAGATCTATCTATCTATCTATCTATCTATCTATCTATCTATCTATCTATCTATCTATCTATCTATCTATCTATCTATCTATCTATCTATCTATCTATCTATCTATCTATCTATCTATCTATCTATCTATCTATCTATCTATCTATCTATCTATCTATCTATCTATCTATCTATCTATCTATCTATCTATCTAAGATGGGGATGACTGCGGCAGCTTTCCAATCTCTAGGGATCTCAGACGATACAAAAGAGAGGTTGAACAGGCTGGTAATAGGGGTTGCAAAAATTTCGGCTGATAATTTTAGGAAAAAAGGGTCCAGATTGTCAAGCCCAGCAGATTTGTAGGGGTCCAGATTTAGCAGCTCTTTCAGAACATCAGCTGTCTGGATTTGGGTGAAGGAGAAGCGGGCTGCTTGGGCAGGTTGCTGCCTGGGGTACAGAGCTGTTGGCCGGGGTAGAGGTAGCCAGGTGGAAAGCATGGCCAGCCGTAGCAAAATGCTTGTTGAAATTTTGCCTCAATGCAGTGGGAAACTGGGAGGAGATGCTCTTATTCTCCATAGACTTTAGTGTCCCAGAACTTTTTGGAATTAGTACTACAGGATGCACATTTCTGTTTGAAAAAGCTGGCCTTTGCTTTTCTAACTGACTGTGTATATTTGTTCCTGGTTTCCCTGAAAAGTTGCATATCGCGGGGGCTATTTGATGCTAATGCAGTGCGCCACAGGATGTTTTTGTGTTGATCAAGGGCAGTCAAGTCTGGGGTGAACCAAGGGCTATATCTATTCTTAGTTCTAAGTTTTTTGAAAGGGGCATGCTTATTTAGGATGGTGAGGAAAGCACTTTTAAAGAACAACCAGGCATCCTCTACTGACGGGATGAGGTCAATATCCTTCCAGGATACCCGGGCCAGATCGATTAGAAAGGCCTGCTCGCAGAAGTGTTTTAGGGAGCGTTTGACAGTGATAAGGGGTGGTTGTTAAATTAAAAAAAAAAACACAGTTCATCAAGAGAGCTAAGACAACGACGGGTAAAGGCGATGTATGGACAAAGAGGGTCAGATAGAGAAATGTGATGTGCTACACACAGGACCTGAGGCCTGGCAGATAAACAGAATGAAATACCATATAACCGAACAGTCCTGCAGGCATCAGCTGTGAATCTGAGTAATCATTGGATCCGATGAGCAGCAAAGAGGTGAGCCAGGGAGCAGTTCAGTGGGCGCTGCACTAGGCGAGCGAGGAGGCACAGCGTTCAGAGTGCTAGCAGGCCGGGGTTAGCAGATTAATCTTCGCCGACGTCGCAGAGGAAAAGACTATTGAGACCACGTCAGACAACTACGTCGGCAGACCAGTTGCGGTGGCTCGGCGGGGCTCCGTGTCGACAGTAAAAGTTGGTTGCTTAATGAACATGACCCAGGTGTGTGTGTTTCTCAGGTGGTGGCTGCGCACGGAGCCCTCCGCTTTCCTATGGCACAGGGCAGCTCTCTCCCTGACGCCCTGGGTGACTGTGCAAATGTGTTGCCATGGAAACCCCTATCGGCTTGTCCCGAGCTGGGTGACAGCCGCTGCTTCGGCCAATCGGTGACCCTCAAGGGTTTAGAGGTAAAAAAACATGGCTGTTAGGTTACGTTACTCTGTCAAATGCAAGTGTATTTCTGGGGCATGTAGGCCTACAGTCGTATGAAAACGTTTGGGCACCCCTGACATATTCCATGATTTCCATTTATAAATAATTGGGTATTTGGATCAGCAATTTCATTTTGATCTATCAAATAACTAATGGACACAGTAATATTTCACTAGTGAAATTAGGTTTATTTGATTAACAGAAAATGTGCAATATGCATCAAAACGAAATTAGACAGGTGCATAAATTTGGGCACCCCAACAGAAAAATCACATCAATATTTAGTAGAGCCTCCTTTTGCTAAATGCTTCCTACAGCCTCTAATGAGTGTTATGACCAAATAACTCAATCTTTGTTTCATCAGTCCACAGCACCTTATTCCAAAATGAAGCTGGCTTGTCCAAATGTGCGTTTGCATACCTCAAGCGACTCTGTTTGTGGTGTGAGTGCAGAAAAGGCTTCTTCTGCATCACTCTCCCGTACAGCTTCTCCTTGTGCAAAGTGCGCTGAATTGTTGAACGATGCACAGTGACACCATCTGCAGCAAGATTATGTTGTAGGTCTTTGGAGGTGGTCTGATTTAATTTCATACAACTTAATATTGCTACACTAAAAATCTTTGTCTGGACAATACCCCAGTACTCAGCTTTTATTAGAAAATGAATGGCATGCCACTGTGATCATTTTCTGTGACGACAGAGTAAATTATTATGCAGCCTCAGAGGGGTGCCCAAACTTTTTCATCCGACTGTATATGTACCAGTGGAGGCTGCTGAGGGGAGGACGGCTCAAAATAATGTCTGGAACAGAGCGAATGGAATGGCATCAAACACATGTGTTTGTATTTACCATTCCACCTATTCTGCTCCACGAGCCCGTTCTCACCAATTAATGAGAATGCCAAGAGTGTGCAAAGCTGTCATCAAGGCAAAGGTGGCTATTTGAAGAACCTAAAATATATTTTGATTTGTTTAACACATTTTTTGGTTACATGATTCCATATGTGTTATGTCATAGTTTTGATGTCTTCACTTTTATTCTACAATGTAAAAAATAGTGCAAATAAAGAAAAACCCTTGATTGAGTAATATTCCAAACTGTAGAATAAAAGTTGTCAAATGAAGAAAACATAAGATAGCAGTCATCATGGTAGGTTTGTGCTAGAATATGTTACAGGGAGGAAATTAAAAGTGCATTTATGTTTGAAATGTAGTTTTTCTATCCTTGCTACTAGCTGGTAGCATTGAAGTATGTAAGTAAATTCACGGAGAGGTAAGAAAAAGCTGTTCCTTTGAGCACCAGCAACACCAAGATGGATTCAATGCATTACACACCCATTTCTGTCAAAAGTTCAAATAATTTAAACAAGTTAAAATCACAAATTAAGATTTATTTAATGGGGAAAAAATATTTAAAGAATGTATGGCTGGCCCCTTAGACACATCTGGAGACCTTTCAGGGGTTTGTGGTCCCATCCTACTGCTGCTTCCACCGGCTGGTGCACATCGTCAACATGGTGGACATTGCCGGCGTGGTGCTGCGGGCTTCCCGACTAGAGGCGTTGGCAGTGCTTCTGCGCCACAGGAGCGCGGCAGCGCGTGTCGTCCAGAGCTTCACATTTGTCAACAGCTGCCTGAACCCCTTCCTGTACGCCTTCGCCTTGTGGAGGAACTGGGAGCAGCCCAAGTGGTTGTCAGAGAGGTGAAACAGCTGGAAGCAGGCCACAAAGCTCTGATGTGTCTGAAGTCGTCCTCTCCTGGCATACCAACCCATAACTCTAACCCTCACCCTACCCATAACCAAACCCCTTAACCGTAAGTCCTATCACCCTGCTGTTTTGTCCTCAACAAAACACATATTTTGGTTGCTGAATCTGGGTATGTATTCTGTACTTTCTATGTATCCAAAGGGTAGCCTAGATTCCATAGGGTAGCCTAGATTCCATAGGGTAGCCTAGATTTCTTCTTTTGGTGATCGATCTCCCTTCAAGCTCTACCTCCATTGGTCAAATCCTAAATTCTGTTGTTTCTGTCAGCTTTCTCATGCATAAATAAATTGATTTTTTTTTCATGAATAAATCGATTTTTGATTTCTCTTACAGTACATGTAGGCTACTTCCAGTAAAGTGTTGGACTATTTCATCTTACTTGTGAAGTTGACTCATTTGAGCAGTGAGCACAATGGAGAAACACACTAGATCTATGCAATTACATTTCTAAATAGATCAATAAAAGCATGCATTTCAAACCTTGCACCACTCTGATGCCCAGCATGGGTTCAACCATGTCAGTTTCAGTCTAAGCCGCAACAAGAAGTGATCCAACACTGCCAAACTAAATAGTTCGGAGAACTATTTGAACCCTTTGTCCGTTGTGGCAACACATTTGATACAAGGTCAAACAACTTTATCCCAACAGGACAATGAGTTTAGGTTCAAAATGGGGGAAAAAGGCTAAATCCTCAACATACTCTATATTGATACTGTAAACCATGTATTCAACACTATAGGCTATATTTCTATATAAATGAGAAGTCCTCAACACCTCTGACTCGGTCAGTCCTCCCTCTTTCACTTATCATTAATGTAGATGCAAGGACTGACAGTCCATGAGATCGAAGATGATACTGTAGTTTAAAACCTATTTTGAAACTATAAACGTTGGCACAGTTTTCAGATATAAGTGGTCTATTTTCAAAACTAAGTACTAAACTTGAAACTGATAACACATGTAATGCCCCCTGTGTTATGTTCAGAACCTTTGATTGTGCAGTCATTGGGGTTTCACACATTTCACCGAGTCATTTATGCAAAATCTACGTTTTCTGTGACATACCATGAGAACATTTAGTTTAGTCACCAATACATCAGATAAGGAGGCTCACCATTTATTCATTTAACTAACATTTAATCCAATATCAAAACAATACAATAGGCACATTTCTAAACTGTTCTTTTTAAAATGCTGAATAGTAGATTATAAGTATTTTCCACACAGTATTTGACTATAACTTGACATGCACAATGTTTTAAATAATTTGTATCTAATGGCAGTTTGTGAGCATGTTGAGAAATGTCAGTCTAACAGTTTTATTATGCTTAAACAGTACATACTCTACGTATATTATGCTTAAACAGTACATACTCTACGTATATTATGCTTAAACAGTACATACTCTACGTATATTATGCTTAAACAGTACATACTCTACGTATATTATGCTTAAACAGTACATACTCTATGTATATTATGCTTAAACAGTACATACTCTACTTATATTATGCTTAAACAGTACATACTCTACGTATATTATGCTTAAACAGTACATACTCTACGTATATTATGCTTAAACAGTACATACTCTACGTATATTATGCTTAAACAGTACATACAGTAAGACAAATCAGAAATAGCGGTATTGTAAAGCAGTTGGCTGACGTTAAACTAGCACAGTGTTGTATGCCATTTCTGCCCCTCTTGGTGCTCTTGTACATTGTACAAGAGCACCTTTTCTACTGATACAGTATTTCCTGTCTCTCTGCTTGAAATTCCTCAGTTTACAGTGTATCAATGATATTCAGATAATGAGTGGAATATATTGTTATATACAATCCAGGTATTTCAGCAGTGCTTTGTACGCTACACTATAATTCCAGTTTGTCCTAATGAAGTACATTGGCTGATGGAGAATGATGATGAGGTATTTACAGCCACATCCATGTGGGGTTTAGTTTTTACCTTCTAACATAACATGATGTGAAATTGATACATTTTTGTGGTAAATATATAGAAACGTACAGTGTTCAGCAGTTGTTATACTGATAAGTTAACTAGGCACTATATCATTTTGGGTCATTCGTTTTCCATTTTGAGCAGTTTGATTAAGTGATAGTTAGTTGTATTG
This sequence comes from Thymallus thymallus, assembly GCA_023634145.1. Classification (NCBI taxonomy): domain Eukaryota; kingdom Metazoa; phylum Chordata; class Actinopteri; order Salmoniformes; family Salmonidae; genus Thymallus; species Thymallus thymallus. The sequence goes on from CM042395.1 coordinate 11,031,989, forward strand.
TTAACATATGACAAGAACATCATATAAAAAGTGAGTGAATATTGCATTTTTAAAAAAGCAGAGTCAAGTTGCATCCCTGTTAGCATTTCTCCTTTTCCAAGATAATCCATCCACCTGACAGGTGTGGCATATCAAGAAACAGATTAAACAGCATGACCATTAAATAGGTGCACCTTGTGCTGGGGACAATAAAAGGACACAGATGTCTAAAGTTTAGATGGAGAGGGCAATTGGCATGAATGTTAATTTCTCATAATCTGCCTCCAACATCATTTTAGAATATTTGGTAGTACGCTCAACTGGCCTCACAACCGCAGACCACGTGTATGGGGTCGTGTAGGTGAGCGGTTTGCTGATGTCAACATTGTGAACAGAATTCCGCATGGTGGCGGTGGGGTTATGGTATGGGCAGGCATAACCTACGGACAACGAACACAATTGCATTTTATCGATGGCAATTTGAACGCACAGAGATACCGTGATGAGATCCTGAGGCCCATTGTCCTCCTCATGTTTCAGCATGATAATGCACAGCCCCATGTCGCAAGGATCTGTACACAATTCCTGGAAGCTGAAAATGTCCCAGTTCTTCCACGGCCTGCATATTCACAAGACATCAAATCAAATCAAATTTATTTATAAAGTGCTTTTTACATCAGCCTATGTCACAAAGTGCAATACAGAAACCCAGCCTAAAACCCCAAACAGCAAGCAATGCAGATGTAGAAGCACGGTGGCTAGGAAAAACTCCCTAGAAAGGCACAACCTAGGAAGAAAACTAGAGAGGAACCAGGCTCTGAGGGGTGGCCAGTCCTCTTCTGGCTGTGCCGGGTGGAGATTATAACAATTTATGGCCATTAAGGCCAGTTCTTTCTCCAAGATGTTCAAATGTTCATAGATGACCAGCAGGGTCAAATAATAATAAAAGTAGTTGTGGAGGTTGCAACAGGTAAATACATCAGGAGTGAATGTCACTTGGTTTTTCAGTGCAATAGAGCGAGGGCGAGGTGAAAACAGCAGGTCTGGGACAAGGTGGCACGTCCAATGAACAGGTCAGGGTTCCATAACCGCAGGCAGAGGAGTTGAAACCGGTGCAGCAGCACGACCAGGTGGACTGGGGACAGCTAGGAGTCATCAGGGCAGGTGGTCCTGAAGCATAGTCCTCCGGGTAGGCTCAGGTCCTCCGGGAGAGGAGTTAGAGTGGGAGAGAGAGAATTAGAGGGAGCATACTTAAATTCACACAAGACACTGGATAATAACATCAGATTTAACAAACTGACCCTAGCCCCCCGGCACATAGACTATTGCAGCATAGATACTGGAGGCTGAGACAGGGGGGTCAGGAGACACTGTGGCCCCCTCCGACAATAACCAGACAATACCCCCGGACAGGGCCAAACCAGGCAGGATATAACCTCACCCACTCTGCCAAGCACAGCCCCTACACCAATAGAGGGATATCAACAACCACCAACTTACTACCCTGAGACAAGGCTGAGTATAGTCCACGAAAGATCCCCTCCACTGCACAAGCCAGAGGGGGCGACAAACCGGACAGGAAGTGACGCACCCCTCCTAGGAATGGCATGGAAAGCACCAGTAAGCCAGTGACTCAGCCCCCGTAATAGGGTTAGAGGCAGAGAATCCCAATGGAGAGATGGGAACCGGCCAGGCAGAGACAGCAAGGGTGGTTCGTCGCTCCAGAGCCTTGCCGTTCACCCTTGCACCCCTGGGCCAGACTACACTCAATCATAGGACATACTGAAGAGGTGAGTCTTCGGTAAAGACTTAAAGGTTGAGACAGAGTCTGCGTCTCTCACATGGATAGGCAGACCATTCCATAAAAATGGAGCTCTATAGGAGAAAGCCCTACCTCCACCTGTTTGCTTAGAGATTCTAGGGACAATAAGGAGGCCTGTGTCTTGTGACTGGAGCGTACGTGTAGGTATGTACGGCAGGACCAAATCTGAGAGATAAGTAGGAGCAAACCCATGTAATGCTTTGTAGGTTAGCAGTAAAACCTTGAAATCAGCCCTAGCCTTAACAGGAAGCCAGTGTAGAGAGGCTAGCACGAGAGTAATATGATCAAATCTTTTGGTTCTAGTCAGGATTCTAGCAGCTGTGTTTAGCACTAATTGAAGTTTATTTAGTGCTTTATCCGGGTAGCCGGAGAGTAGAGCATTGCAGTAATCTAATCTAGAAGTGACAAAAGCATGGATTAGCTTTTCCGCATCATTTTTGGACAAAAAATGTCTGATTTTTGCAATGTTACGAAGATGGAAAAAAGCTATCCTTGAAATATTCTTGATATGTTCGTTAAAAGAGAGATCAGGGTCCAGAGTAATGCCAAGGTCCTTCACAGTTTTTTGGGAGACGACTGTACAACCATCAAGATTAATTGTCAGATCCAAAAGCAGATCTCTTTGTTTCTTGGGACCTAGAACTAGCATCTCTGTTTTGTCAGAATTTAAAAGTAAAACATTTGCCGCCTCCACTTCCTTATGTCTGAAATACAGGCTTCCAGGGCAGGCAATTTTGGTGCATCACCATGTTTCATCGAAATGTACAGCTGTGTGTCGTCCGCATAGCAATGGAAGTTAACATTATGTTTCCGAATGACATCACCAAGGGGTAAAATATATAGTGAAAACAAAAGTAGCCCTAAAACGGAATCTTGAGGAACACCGAAACTTACAATTGATTTGTCAGAGGACAAACCATCCACGGAGACAAACTGATATCTCTCCGACAAATAAGATATAAACCAGGCAAGAACTTGTCCGTGTAGACCAATTAAGGTTTCCAATCTCTCCAAAAGAATATGATGGTCGATGGTGTCAAAAGCAGCACTAAGGTATAAGAGCACGAGGACAGATGCAGAGCCCTGGTCTTATGCCATTAAAAGGTTGTTTACCACTTTCACAAGTGCAGTCTCAGTGCTATGATAGGGTCTAAAACCAGACTGAAGTGTTTCGTATACATTATTTGTCTTCAGGAAGGCAGTGAGTTGCTGCGCAACAGCTTTTTCTAAGATTTTTGAGAGAAATGGGAGATTCGATATAGGCCGATAGTTTTTTACATTTTCTGGGTCAAGGCTTGGCTTTTTCAAGAGCGGCTTTATTACTGCCACTTTTAGAGAGTTTGGTACACATCCGGTGGAGAGGGAGCCATTTATTATGTTCAGCATAGGAGGGCTGAGCACAGGAATTAGCTCTTTCAGTAGTTTAGTTGGAATAGGGTCCAGTATGCAGGTTGAAGGTTTAGAGGCCATGACAATTTTCATGAATGTGTCAAGAGATATAGGATTAAAACACTTGAGTGTCTCCATTGATCCTAGGTCCTGGCAGTTCTGTGCAGACTCAGGACAGCTGAGCTTTGGGGAAATATGCAGATTCAAAAAGGAGTCTGTAATTTGCTTTCTAGTGATAAAGATCTTTTTGTTGAAGAAGTTCATGAATTCATCGCTGCTGAAGTGAAAGGCATCCTCTCTTGGGGAATGCTGCTTTTTAGTTAGCTTTGCAACAGTATCAAATTGAAATTTAGGATTATTCTTATTCTCCTCAATTAGGTTGGAAAAATAGGATGATTGAGCAGCAGTGAGGACTTTTCGATATTGCACTGTACTTTCTTTCCAAGCTAGTAGGAAGACTTCCAGTTTGGTGGAGCGCCATTTCCGTTCCAGCTTTCTACAAGCTTGCTTCAGAGCTCGGGTATTTTCTGTGTACCAGGGAGCTAGTTTCTTTTGGCAAATGTTTTTTGTTTTTAGGGGTGCGACTACATCAAGGGTATTACGCAAGGTTAAATTTAGATCCTCAGTTTGATTGTTAACTGATTTTTGTACTCCGACGTCCTTGGATAGGTGGATGGAATCTGGAAGAGCATCTAGGAATCTTTGGGTTGTCCGAGAATTTATAGCACAGCTTTTGATAATCCTTGGTTGGGGTCTAAGCAAATTATTTGTTGCGATTGCAAACAAAATAAAATGGTGGTCCGATAGGATTATGAGAAAAAACATTTAGATCCACAATATTTATTCCACGGGACAGAACTAGATCCAGTGTATGACTGTGGCAATGAGTAGGTCCGGAGACATGTTGGTCAAAACCCACTGAGTCGATGATGGCGCCGAAAGCCTTTTGTAGTGGATCTGTGGACTTTTCCATGTGAATGTTAAAGTCACCAAAAATTAGAATATTAACTGCCATGACTACAAGGTCTGATAGGAATTCAGAGAACTCAGAAAGGAACTCTGTATAAGGCCCAGGAGGCCTGTAAATAGTAGCTATAAAAAGTGATTGAGTAGACATGTCACCCATTGAGTTGTTTGGGATGCTCTGGATTGATGTGTACGATATCTGTGACCAACAGATGCATATCTACTGTATATTCCCAGCCATGTGAAATCCATAGATTAGGGCCTAATTAATTTATTTCAATTTACTGATTCCCTTATATGAACGGTAACTCAATAAAATCTTTGAAATTGTTGATTGTTGCATTTTATATTTTAGTTCAGTGTAGATTTAATATGCACACAAATCCTAAGAGTGATTTGGTGCGGTGATGAAGTGAATTTGTCAATTTGTTTGTTATTCTCAGTCAATTAAAATGTGCTTAGAGTTGTGAAAATGTACCACATACTTGTGTAAATTGCACGAAAATGATTGAAAACTGTAAAATAAAACACCAACTCTACACATCACCCAGACTGCCATTACACACTGTGGTCAGAGGAGGAAGACAGAGCTCCACTACTGTCCAGCATGAGAAGGTTTGACGGATATAGAGGCAGAAATTCTACTGTTAAGCTTCAGTTACCTTCTCCTGGGACTGACAACCACAGTTGAGGGACATCAAACACTGTGAGTCAAACTAGGCCCCATTTTAAGAAATAGTTAGTATAGTATAATTTTAGTAAATGTTAATTACAGTAGGACTGTCTCTCTCTGTCTCTCTCTGTCTCTCTCTGTCTATCTCTCTCTCTCTGTCTCTCTATGTCTCTCTCTGTCTCTCTATGTCTCTCTCTGTCTCTCTATGTCTCTCTCTGTCTCTCTATGTCTCTCTCTGTCTCTCTATGTCTCTCTCTGTCTCTCTCTGTCTCCCTATGTCTCTCTCTGTCTCTCTCTGTCTCTCTCTGTCTCTCTCTCTCTGTGTGTGTATGTGTCTGTGTGTGTGTGTGTGTGTGTGTGTGTGTGTGTGTGTGTGTGTGTGTGTGTGTGTGTGTGTGTGTGTGTGCATTTGCGTAAAATATTAGACATTTGCATAGCTGTCCTGCCTCTTTGCTCCACATACTTTTAAAACCCCAGTGTTGATCAGTGACTGTTCACTCCTTTCAGAGCCATTGACACGCAGCACAATGATGATGTCACTGATTCTAATGCTGGGGACACTGGGGCTCCTTGTTCAAGGTGAGGGACACTTTGACCAACTTTGATTCATTATTAGTTTGGCTTCAGAGTTACACTTCATTTATTGATTTAAAATTACAGATTATTGCCTGATTATTATTAAGGTTATGCTTTACGATATGCTTGTTGTTGTCATAACCTTTCTTCACTTTTGTTTTTCTTTCAGAATCATCAGGAGACATAATTCTGACTCAGTCTCCTAAATCTCAGTCTGTTCGCCCAGGAGAGACTGTCTCTATCAGCTGTACAGCCAGTTCAAGTACCAGTAGTTATCTTAACTGGTACCTGCAGAAACCTGGAGAAGCTCCTAAACTCCTGGTTTATAACGCTGCAAGCCGTCAGTCTGGGATTCCAGGTCGTTTCAGTGGGAGAGGATCTGGTAGTTCATATACTCTGACCATCAGTGGAGTCCAGGCTGAAGATGCAGGAGATTACTACTGTCAGCAGTATGCCAGCTCTCCGTTCACACAGTGTTAGAACGTCGTACAAAAACCTCCCTCAGCTAAAGAGGAACTGTTCTGACTCAACAGCTGCAGAGCTACGGAGTCTCCTGTATTCTAAAGTATTCTAAACACCAATTCTTCACAATATGACACAACATTGCGATAATATAATTGCTTAGACTTGTCTATAGACTATGATGCTGTACATTTCTCAATATATACAGCAAATATGTTAAATCTTTGTAAACACACTGGGACCACTAAGGATACAGAGCTGTAGAAAATGCTTTCTTTTGAAGGACATATTGAAAACAGTTCACAATAGTTCTAGATTTTTTTACACTTAGATTTATCTTCATATTGTAAGAAGAACCCATTTCATTACACAATAGCATGAGTGTTGACCCTGTCTGAACCCAACTATTCATGCCCTACTTAACTTCAATGCCCCTCCAACTCTGAGAGTGAAAACAGTCATATTGATTCCATTCAAGAAGTACTACTTTGAAATCATTATGATACAGTATATCTGTCACAAATAAATGTAGTTTACATAGCCATATAAGACCTGAGAGTGAAGTCCACAATTTGAACGTTATGCAAAGTCTAGCATGAAATCTAGTTCCCCAGCCCTAGTCAGCCCTAGTCAGCCACACACAGCTGCCCAGTCCCAGATAGTTTGAGGCTGGGAGATTATGAGCTGTGGTATGGTTGAAAGTAATATTTGCATGGGCAGGGTTACTGCAACATTCCCAGAATAGAACAGAACCGTGGCCAGATGTTCACCTGTCCCAAGAGAGTTTAGAGTACATGGCTTCAGTACACACAAATCTAAGTAAGGAATGGATTAGGCCTATATACATATGGATGAGCGGCATGGACTAAGATACAGTAGAATAGTATTGAATACAGTATATACAAATTAGATGAGTGATGGCCACTTATGTAAACATTATAAACGTTATTAAAGTGACTAGTGTTCCATACCTTAAAGTGACCAGTGATTTCTAGTGTGTGCAATTAGGTAGCAGCCTCTAATGTTCTAGTGGTGGCTGTTTAGCTGTCTGATGGCCGTGAGATAGAAGCTGTTTTTCAGACTCTCGGTCCCAGCTTTGATGCACCTGTACTGACCACACCTTCTGGATGACAGCGGGGTGAACAGGCAGTGTCTCGGGTGATTGATGTCCTTAATGATCTAAGGTGTCCTTAATGTTTTGTAAACTCAGTGGAAGGTGATTTGTAGATCAGTCAGTCGACAGCTGCCTGCACTGTCAGCTGCAATGTCGAACAAACCAAAGAATTGAAGTTGTGGGATGCACCTCAGTGCAACATGGCATTGATAATAAATATGTTTCTTCATCATTTCTAAATAAGGATGTCTCCAACCCCCATATCAAACTGAAAATGTGTGTGTACATTATAAAATCAATTGGTGAGAGAGAGAGAGACTCAGAAATCACATTAATTTGTACGTATCCACATATCCACTATGCATACATTGTGTCAAAGCTGTTTCAGTCATGTTTTTGGTCACATTTACGTGGGTCAAACAAAAACACCCTAATGATTAGTTGACAATAGAGTTTCACACAATGCAGGCGATGGCTGCAGGTTACAGCTGGTGAGGAGCAACTGTAGAAACTTGTAGTGGTCTACAGTCAAAACTTCATGACCTTTGATCAAATCGTTTTTTGTAAACTTCATGTAGTCGTCATGTAGGCTCAAGTCTGACAATTTTTATCCCCATATTGCAACACACTTTGGAAGAAGTGACCAATGCTGTCCATGGAATTGACAAAAGTGATCTGCTCGATTGTGCCCATTTTCTGTTCTCTGTCTGTATTGTAGGCCAACCTTTACACTTTGCATAGCTGTCCTGCCTCACTGCTCCACATACTTTTAAAACCCCAGTGTTGATCAGTGACAGTTCACTTCTTTCAGAGCCATTGACACGCAGCACAATGATGATGTCACTGATTCTAATGCTGGGGACACTGGGGCTCCTTGTTCAAGGTGAGGGACACTTTGACCAACTTTGATTCATTATTAGTTTGGCTTCAGAGTTACACTTCATTTATTGATTTAAAATGACAGATTATTGCCTGATTATTATTAAGGTTATGCTTTACGATATGCTTGTTGTTGTCATAACCTTTCTTCACTTTTGTTTTTCTATCAGAATCATCAGGAGACATAATTCTGACTCAGTCTCCTAAATCTCGGTCTGTTCGCCCAGGAGAGAGTGTCTCTATCAGCTGTACAGCCAGTTCAAGTACCGGTGATAATCTCCACTGGTACCTGCAGAAACCTGGAGAAGCTCCTAAACTCCTGGTTTATTATGCTACAAGCCGTCAGTCTGGGATTCCAGGTCGTTTTACTGGGAGTGGATCTGGTAGTTCATATACTCATTACACTCTGACCATCAGTGGAGTCCAGGCTGAAGATGCAGGAGATTACTACTGTCAGCAGGGTTACAGCTTTCCGTTCACACAGTGTTAGAACGTCGTACAAAAACGTCCTTCAGCTAAAGAGGAACTGTTCTGACTCAACAGCTGCAGAGCTACGGAGTCTCCTGTATTCTAAAGTATTCTAAACACCAATTCTTCACAATATGACACAACAATGCGATAATATAATTGCTTAGACTTGTCTATAGACTGATGCTGTACATTTCTCAATATATACAGCAAATATGTTAAATCTTTGTAAACACACTGGGACCACTAAGGATACAGAGATGTAGAAAATGCTTTCTTTTGAAGGACATGATGAAAACAGTTCACAATAGTTTTTTTACACTTTGATTTATCTTCATATTGTAAGAAGAACCCATTTCATTACACAATAGCATGAGTGTCGACCCTGTCTGAACCCAACTATTCATGCGATACTCATCTTCTACAGTATACCCCTCCAATCTCCAATTTGAAAGAGTGAATACAGTCATATTGTTTGCATTCATTCATGCTGATATTGAGTGGAATCCATGCGACCCTCAACTTTAACAAGATTCCCAGTACCGGCACTGGCCACACAGCCCCACAGCATGATGGAACCCCCACCAAATTTTACTGTGGGTAGCAAGTGTTTTTCTTGGAACGCTGTGTTCTTTTGGCGCCATGCACAACGCCCCTTGTTATGACCAAATAACTCAATCTTTGTTTCATCAGTCCACAGCACCTTATTCCAAAATGAAGCTGGCTTGTCCAAATGTGTGTTTGCATACCTCAAGCGACTCTGTTTGTGGCGTGTGTGCAGAAAAGGCTTCTTCCGCATCACTCTCCCGTACAGCTTCTCCTTCTGCAAAGTGCGCTGAATTGTTGAACGATGCACAGTGACACCATCTGCAGCAAGATGATGTTGTAGGTCTTTGGAGGTGGTCTGTGGGCTGTTTTTGACCGTTCTCATCGTCCTTCGCCTTTGCCTCTCCGATAATTTACTTAACAAGAACTGTGCATGTGGTCTTCCATTTCCTCACTATGTTCCTCACAGTGGACACTGACAGCTTACATCTCTGCGTTAGCTTTTTGTAGCCTTCCCCTAAACCATAATATTGAACAATCTTTGTTTTCAGGTCATTTGAGAGTTGTTTTGAGACCCCCATGTTGCCACTCTTCAGAGGAGAGTCAAAGAGAACAACAACTTGCAATTGGCCACCTTAAATACCTTTTCTCATGATTGAATGCACTTGTCTATGAAGTTCAAGGCTTAATGAGCTCACCAAACCAATTGTGTGTTCCAATGAATCTGTGCTAAGTAGTTACAGGTATTCAAATCAACAGAATGACAAGGGTGCCCAAATTTTTGCATAGCCTATTTTTCACATCTGATTTAATTTCATACAACTTAATATTGCTACACTAAAAATCTTTGTCTGGACAATACCCCATTACTCAGCTTTTATTAGAAAATGAATGGCATGCCACTGTGATCATTTTCTGTGACGACAGACTAAATTATTATGCAGCCTCAGAGGGGTGCCCAAACTTTTTCATACGACTGTATGTGTACCAGTGGAGGCTGCTGAGGGGAGGACGGCTCAAAATAATGAATGGAACAGAGCAAATGGAATGGCATCAAACACATGTGTTTGTATTTACCATTCCACCTATTCTGCTTCACGAGCCCGTTCTCCCCAATGAATGAAAATGCCAAGAGTGTGCAAAGCTGTCATCAAGGCAAAGGTGGCTATTTGAAGAACCTAAAATATATTTTGATTTGTTTAACACATTTTTTGGTTACATGATTCCATATGTGTTATGTCATAGTTTTGATGTCTTCACTTTTATTCTACAATGTAAAAAATAGTGCAAATAAAGAAAAACCCTTGATTGAGTAATATTCCAAACTGTAGAATAAAAGTTGTCAAATTAAGATAACATAAGATAGCAGTCATCATGGTAGGTTTGTGCTAGAATATGTTACAGGGAGGAAATTAAAAGTGCATTTATGTTTGAAATGTAGTTTTTCTATCCTTGCTACTAGCTGGTAGCATTGAAGTATGTAAGTAAATTCACGGAGAGGTAAGAAAAAGCTGTTCCTTTGAGCACCAGCAACACCAAGATGGATTCAATGCATTACTCACCCATTTCTGTCATAAGTTCAAATAATTTAAACAAGTTCAAATCACAAATTAAGATTTATTTAATGGGGAAAAAATATTTAAAGAATGTATGGCTGGCCCCTTAGACACATCTGGAGACCTTTCTGGGGTTTGTGGTCCCGTCCTACTGCTGCTTCCACCGGCTGGTGCACATCGTCAACATGGTGGACATTGCCGGCGTGGTGCTGCGGCCTTCCCGACCAGAGGCGTTGGCAGTGCTTCTGCGCCACAGGAGCGCGGCAGCGCGTGTCGTCCAGAGCTTCACATTTGTCAACAGCTGCCTGAACCCCTTCCTGTACGCCTTCGCCTTGAGGAGGAACTGGGAGCAGCCCAAGTGGTTGTCAGAGAGGTGAAACAGCTGGAAGCAGGCCACAAAGCTCTGATGTGTCTGAAGTCGTCCTCTGCTGGCATACCAACCCATAACTCTAACCCTCACCCTACCCATAACCAAACCCCTTAACCGTAAGTCCTATCACCCTGCTGTTTTGTCCTCAACAAAACACATATTTTGGTTGCTGAATCTGGGTATGTATTCTGTACTTTCTATGTATCCATAGGGTAGCCTAGATTTCTTCTTTTGGTGATCAATCTCCCTTCAAGCTCTACCTCCATTGGTCAAATCCTAAATTCTGTTGTTTCTGTCAGCTTTCTCATGCATAAATAAATTGATTTTGTTTTCATGAATAAATCGATTTTTGATTTCTCTTACAGTACATGTAGGCTACTTCCAGTAAAGTGTTGGACTATTTCATCTTACTTGTGAAGTTGACTCATTTGAGCAGTGAGCACAATGGAGAAACACACTAGATCTATGCAATTACATTTCTAAATAGATCAATAAAAGCATGCATTTCAAACCTTGCACCACTCTGATGCCCAGCATGGGTTCAACCATGTCAGTTTCGGTCTAAGCCGCAACAAGAAGTGATCCAACACTGCAAAACTAAATAGTTTGGAGAACTATTTGAACCCTTTGTCCGTTGTAGCAACACATTTGATACAAGGTCAAACAACTTTATAACTTTGTATCCAATGGCAGTTTGTGAGCATGTTGAGAAATGTCAGTCTAACAGTTTTATTATGCTTAAACAGTACATACTCTACGTATATTATGCTTAAACAGTACATACTCTACATATATTATGCTTAAACAGTACATACTACGTATATTATGCTTAAACAGTACATACTCTACGTATATTATGCTTAAACAGTACATACTCTACGTAGGACAAATCAGAAATAGCGGTATTGTAAAGCAGTTGGCTGACGTTAAACTAGCACAGTGTTGTATGCCATTTCTGCCCCATGCAACATTGTACAAGAGCACCTTTTCTACTGATACAGTATTTCCTGTCTCTCTGCTTGAAATTCCTCAGTTTACAGTGTATCAATGATATTCAGATAATGAGTGGAATATATTGTTATATACAATCCAGGTATTTCAGCAGTGCTTTGTACGCTACACTATAATTCCACTTTGTCCTAATGAAGTACATTGGCTGATGGAGAATGATGATGTAGTATTTACAGCCACATCCATGTATGGTTTAGTTTTTACCTTCTAACATAACATGATGTGAAATTGATACATTTTTGTGGTAAAAATATAGAAACGTAGAGTGTTCAGCAGTTGTTATACTGATACGTTAACTAGGCACTATATCATTTTGGTTCATTCGTTTTCCATTTTGAGCAGTTTGATTAAGTGATAGTTAGTTGTATTGTTAACATATGACAAGAAAATCATATAAAAAGTGAGTGAATATTGCATTTTGAAAAGCAGAGTCAAGTGCACAAATTGGTTTACATCCCTGTTAGCATTTCTCCTTTTCCAAGATAATCCATCCACCTGACAGGTATGGCATATCAAGAAACAGATTAAACAGCATGACCATTAAATAGGTGCACCTTGTGCTGGGGACAATAAAAGGACACAGATGTCTAAAGTTTAGATGTAGAGGGCAATTGGCATGAATGTTAATTTCTCATAATCTGCCTCCAACATCATTTTAGAAAATTTGGTAGTACGCTCAACTGGCCTCACAACCGCAGACCACGTGTATGGGGTCGTGTAGGTGAGCGGTTTGCTGATGTCAACATTGTGAACAGAATTCCACAATTGCATTTTATCGATGGGAATTTGAACGCACAGAGATACCGTGACGAGATCCTGAGGTCCATTGTCCTCCTCATGTTTCAGCATGATAATGCACAGCCCCATGTCGCAAGGATCTGTACACAATTCCTGGAAGCTGAAAATGTCCCAGTTATTCCATGGCCTATATATTCACAAGACATCAAATCAAATCAAATTTATTTATAAAGCGCTTTTTACATCAGCCGATTTCACAAAGTGCTATACAGAAACCCAGCCTAAAACCCCAAACAGCAAGCAATGCAGATGTAGAAGCACGTGGCTAGGAAAAACTCCCTAGAAAGGCACAACCTAGGAAGAAACCTAGAGAGGAACCAGGCTCTGAGGGGTGGCCAGTCCTCTTCTGGCTGTGCCGGGTGGAGATTATAACAATTTATGGCCATTAAGGCCAGTTCTTTCTCCAATATGTTCAAATGTTCATAGATGACCAGCAGGGTCAAATAATAATAAAAGTAGTTGTGGAGGTTGCAACAAGTAAATACATCAGGAGTGAATGTCACTTGGTTTTTCAGTGCAATAGAGCGAGGGCGAGGTGAAAACAGCAGGTCTGGGACAAGGTGGCACGTCCAATGAACAGGTCAGGGTTCCATAACCGCAGGCAGAGGAGTTGAAACCGGTGCAGCAGCACGACTAGGTGGACTGGGGACAGCTAGGAGTCATCAGGGCAGGTGGTCCTGAAGCATAGTCCTCCGGGTAGGCTCAGGTCCTCCGGGAGAGGAGGTAGAGTGGGAGAGAGAGAGAATTAGAGGGAGCATACTTAAATTCACACAAGACACTGGATAATAACATCAGATTTAACAAACTGACCCTAGCCCCCCGGCACATAGACTATTGCAGCATAGATACTGGAGGCTGAGACAGGGGGGTCAGGAGACACTGTGGCCCCCTCCGACAATAACCAGACAATACCCCCGGAGAGGGCCAAACCAGGCAGGATATAACCTCACCCACTCTGCCAAGCACAGCCCCTACACCAATAGAGGGATATCAACAACCACCAACTTACTACCATGAGACAAGGCTGAGTATAGTCCACGAAAGATCCCCTCCACTGCACAAGCCAGAGGGGGCGACAAACCGGACAGGAAGTGACGCACCCCTCCTAGGAATGGCATGGAAAGCACCAGTAAGCCAGTGACTCAGCCCCCGTAATAGGGTCAGAGGCAGAGAATCCCAATGGAGAGACGGGAACCGGCCAGGCAGAGACAGCAAGGGTGGTTCGTCGCTCCAGAGTCTTGCCGTTCACCCTTGCACCCTGGGCCAGACTACACTCAATCATAGGACATACTGAAGAGGTGAGTCTTCAGTAAAGACTTAAAGGTTGAGACGGAGTCTGCGTCTCTCACATGGATAGGCAGACCATTCCATAAAAATGGAGCTCTATAGGAGAAAGCCCTACCTCCACCTGTTTGCTTAGAGATTCTAGGGACAATAAGGAGGCCTGCGTCTTGTGACCGGAGCGTACGTGTAGGTATGTACGGCAGGACCAAATCTGAGAGATAAGTAGGAGCAAACTCATGTAATGCTTTGTAGGTTAGCAGTAAAACCTTGAAAACAGCCCTAGCCTTAACAGGAAGCCAGTGTAGAGAGGCTAGCACGGGAGTAATATGATCAAATCTTTTGGTTCTAGTCAGGATTCTAGCAGCTGTGTTTAGCACTAATTGAAGTTTATTTAGTGCTTTATCCGGGTAGCCGGAGAGTAGAGCATTGCAGTAATCTAATCTAGAAGTGACAAAAGCATGGATTAGCTTTTCCGCATCATTTTTGGACAAAAAATGTCTGATTTTTGCAATGTTACGAAGATGGAAAAAACCTATCCTTGAAATATTCTTGATATGTTCATTAAAAGAGAGATCAGGGTCCAGAGTAATGCCAAGGTCCTTCACAGTTTTTTGGGAGACAACTGTACAACCATCAAGATTAATTGTCAGATCCAAAAGCAGATCTCTTTGTTTCTTGGGACATAGAACTAGCATCTCTGTTTTGTCAGAATTTAAAAGTAAAACATTTGCCGCCATCCAATTCCTTATGTCTGAAACACAGGCTTCCAGGGCAGGCAATTTTGGTGCATCACCATGTTTCATCGAAATGTACAGCTGTGTGTCGTCCGCATAGCAATGGAAGTTAATATTATGTTTCCGAATGACATCACCAAGGGGTAAAATATATAGTGAAAACAAAAGTAGCCCTAAAATGGAACCTTGAGGAACACCGAAACTTACAATTGATTTGTCAGAGAACAAACCATCCACGGAGACAAACTGATATCTCTCCGACAAATAAGATCTAAACTAGGCAAGAACTTGTCCGTGTAGACCAATTAAGGTTTCCAATCTCTCCAAAAGAATATGATGGTCGATGGTGTCAAAAGCAGCACTAAGGTCTAAGAGCACGAGGACAGATGCAGAGCCCTGGTCTGACACCATTAAAAGGTTGTTTACCACTTTCACAAGTGCAGTCTCAGTGCTATGATAGGGTCTAAAACCAGACTGAAGTGTTTCGTATACATTATTTGTCTTCAGGAAGGCAGTGAGTTGCTGGGCAACAGCTTTTTCTAAGATTTTTGAGAGAAATGGGAGATTCGATATAGGCCGATAGTTTTTTACATTTTCTGGATCAAGGCTTGGCTTTTTCAAGAGCGGCTTTATTACTGCCACTTTTGGAGAGTTTGGTACACATCCGGTGGAGAGGGAGCCATTTATTATGTTCAGCATAGGAGGGCCGAGCACAGGAAGTAGCTCTTTCAGTAGTTTAGTTGGAATAGGGTCCAGTATGCAGGTTGAAGGTTTAGAGGCCATGACAATTTTCATGAATGTGTCAAGAGATATAGGATTAAAACACTTGAGTGTCTCCATTGATCCTAGGTCCTGGCAGTTCTGTGCAGACTCAGGACAGCTGAGCTTTGGGAAAATATGCAGATTCAAAAAGGAGTCTGTAATTTGCTTTCTAATGATAAAGATCTTTTCGTTGAAGAAGTTCATGAATTCATCGCTGCTGAAGTGAAAGGCATCCTCTCTTGGGGAAGGCTGCTTTTTAGTTAGCTTTGCAACAGTATCAAATAGAAATTTAGGATTATTCTTATTCTCTTCAATTAGTTTGTAAAAATAGGATGATCGAGCAGCAGTGAGGACTTTTCGATATTGCACTGTACTCTCTTTCCAAGCTAGTAGGAAGACTTCCAGTTTGGTGGAGCGCCATTTCCGTTCCAGCTTTCTGCAAGCTTGCTTCAAAGCTCGGGAATTTTCTGTGTACCAGGGAGCTAGTTTCTTTTGGCAAATGTTTTTTGTTTTTAGGGGTGCGACTACATCTAGGGTATTACGCAAGGTTAAATTTAGATCCTCAGTTTGATTGTTAACTGATTTTACCTTGGATAGGTGGATGGAATCTGGAAGAGCATCTAGGAATCTTTGGGTTGTCCGAGAATTTATAGCACAGCTTTTGATAATCCTTGGTTGGGGTCTAAGCAAATTATTTGTTGCGATTGCAAACAAAATAAAATGGTGGTTCGATAGTCCAGGATTATGAGGAAAAACATTTATATCCACAATATTTATTCCACGGGACAGAACTAGATCCAGTGTATGACTGTGGCAATGAGTAGGTCCGGAGACATGTTGGTCAAAACCCACTGAGTCGATGATGGCGTCGAAAGCCTTTTGTAGTGGATCTGTGGACTTTTCCATGTGAATGTTAAAGTCACCAAAAATTAGAATATTAACTGCCATGACTACAAGGTCTGATAGGAATTCAGAGAACTCAGTAAGAAACTCTGTATAAGGCCCAGGAGGCCTGTAAATAGTAGCTATAAAAAGTAATTGAGTAGACATGTCACCCATTGAGCATGTTTGGGATGCTCTGGATTGATGTGTACGATATCTGTGACCAACAGATGCATATCTACTGTATATTCCCAGTCATGTGAAATCCGTAGATTAGGGCCTAATTAATTTATTTCAATTTACTGATTCCCTTATATGAACGGTAACTCCATAAAATCTTTGAAATTGTTGCTTAGTAAATGTGAATTACAGTAGGACTGTCTCTCTCTGTCTCTCTATGTCTCTCTCTGTCTCTCTCTCTCTGTCTCTCTCTGTCTCTCTATGTCTCTCTCTGTCTCTCTATGTCTCTCTCTGTCTCTCCATGTCTCTCTCTGTCTCTCTATGTCTCTCTCTGTCTCTCTCTGTCTCCCTATGTCTCTCTCTGTCTCTCTCTGTCTCTCTCTGTCTCTCTCTGTCTCTCTCTCTCTGTGTGTGTATGTGTGTGTGTGTGTGTGTGTGTATGTGTGTGTGTGTGTGTGTGTGTGTGTGTGTGTGTGCATTTGCGTAAAATATTAGACATTTGCATAGCTGTCCTGCCTCTTTGCTCCACATACTTTTAAAACCCCAGTGTTGATCAGTGACTGTTCACTCCTTTCAGAGCCATTGACACGCAGCACAATGATGATGTCACTGATTCTAATGCTGGGGACACTGGGGCTCCTTGTTCAAGGTGAGGGACACTTTGACCAACTTTGATTCATTATTAGTTTGGCTTCAGAGTTACACTTCATTTATTGATTTAAAATGACAGATTATTGCCTGATTATTATTAAGGTTATGCTTGTTGTTGTCATAACCTTTATTCACTTTTGTTTTTCTTTCAGAATCATCAGGAGACATAATTCTGACTCAGTCTCCTAAATCTCAGTCTGTTCGCCCAGGAGAGACTGTCTCTATCAGCTGTACAGCCAGTTCAAGTACCGGTAATAATCTCCACTGGTACCTGCAGAAACCTGGAGAAGCTCCTAAACTCCTGGTTTATAACGCTGCAAGCCGTCAGTCTGGGATTCCAGGTCGTTTTACTGGGAGAGGATCTGGTAGTCCATATACTCATTACACTCTGACCATCAGTGGAGTCCAGGCTGAAGATGCAGGAGATTACTACTGTCAGCGGGGTAACAGCTTTCCGTTCACACAGTGTTAGAACGTCGTACAAAAACCTCCTTCAGCTAAAGAGGAACTGTTCTGATTCAACAGCTGCAGAACTACGGAGTCTCCTGTATTCTAAAGTATTCTAAACACCAATTCTTCACAATATGACACAGCAATGCGATAATATAATTGCTTAGACTATGATGCTGTACATTTCTCAATATATACAGCAAATATGTTAAATCTTTGTAAACACACTGGGACCACTAAGGATACAGAGATGTAGAAAATGCTTTCTTTTGAAGGACATGTTGAAAACAGTTCACAATAGTTCTAGATTTTTTTACACTTTGATTTATCTTCATATTGTAAGAAGAACCCATTTCATTACACAATAGCATGAGTGTTGACCCTGTCTGAACCCAACTATTCATGCCATACTCAACTTCAATGCCCCTCCAACTCTGAGAGTGAAAACAGTCATATCGATTCCATTCAAGAAGTACTACTTTAAAATCATTATGATACAGTATATCTGTCACAAATAAATGTAGTTTACATAGCCATATAAGACCTGAGAGTGAAGTCCACAATTTGAACGTTATGCAAAGTCTAGCGTGAAATCTAGTTCCCCAGCCCTAGTCAGCCCTAGTCAGCCACACACAGCTGCCCAGTCCCAGATAGTTTGAGGCTGGGAGATTATGAGCTGTGGTATGGTTGAAAGTAATATTTGCATGGGCAGGGTTACTGCAACACTCCCAGAATATAACAGAACCGTGGCCAGATGTTCACCTGTCCCAAGAGAGTTTAGAGTACATGGCTTCAGTACACACAAATCTAAGTAAGGAATGGATTAGGCCTATTTACATATGGATGAGCGGCATGGACTAAGATACAGTAGAATAGTATTGAATACAGTATATACAAATTAGATGAGTGATGGCCACTTATGTAAACATTATAAACGTTATTAAAGTGACTAGTGTTCCATACCTTAAAGTGACCAGTGATTTCTAGTCTGTGCAATTAGGTAGCAGCCTCTAATGTTCTAGTGGTGGCTGTTTAGCTGTCTGATGGCCGTGAGATAGAAGCTGTTTTTCAGACTCTCGGTCCCAGCTTTGATGCACCTGTACTGACCACACCTTCTGGATGACAGCGGGGTGAACAGGCAGTGTCTCGGGTGATTGATGTCCTTAATGATCTAAGGTGTCCTTAATGTTTTGTAAACTCAGTGGAAGGTGATTTGTAGATCAGTCAGTCGACAGCTGCCTGCACTGTCAGCTGCAATGTCGAACAAACCAAAGAATTGAAGTTGTGGGATGCACCTCAGTGCAACATGGCATTGATAATAAATATGTTTCTTCATCATTTCTAAATAAGGATGTCTCCAACCCCCATATCAAACTGAAAATGTGTGTGTACATTATAAAATCAATTGGTGAGAGAGAGAGAGACTCAGAAATCACATTAATTTGTACGTATCCACATATCCACTATGCATACATTGTGTCAAAGCTGTTTCAGTCATGTTTTTGGTCACATTTACGTGGGTCAAACAAAAACACCCTAATGATTAGTTGACAATAGAGTTTCACACAATGCAGGCGATGGCTGCAGGTTACAGCTGGTGAGGAGCAACTGCAGAAACTTGTAGTGGTCTACAGTCAAAACTTCATGACCTTTGATAAAATCGTTTTTGTAAACTTCATGTAGTCGTCATGTAGGCTCAAGTCTGACAATTTTTATCCCCATATTGCAACACACTTTGGAAGAAGTGACCAATGCTGTCCATGGAATTGACAAAAGTGATCTGCTCGATTGTGCCCATTTTCTGTTCTCTGTCTGTATTGTAGGCCAACCTTTACACTTTGCATAGCTGTCCTGCCTCACTGCTCCACATACTTTTAAAACCCCAGTGTTGATCAGTGACTGTTCACTCCTTTCAGAGCCATTGAAACGCAGCACAATGATGATGTCACTGATTCTAATGCTGGGGACACTGGGGCTCCTTGTTCAAGGTGAGGGACACTTTGACCAACTTTGATTGATGATGTGTTTGGATTTAAGATTTAAACTTAATTTCTGAATATTGAAGATAATAATAAAAACGAATCATCTGTTTTTGCCTGATAAGTTTCATAATCGGCTTTGGAAGATTATCAATGTCTATTTGTTGTGATAACCTAACTTACTAATCAGCCTTTCTTCACTTATGTTTTATTTTTCAGAATCATCAGGAGACATAATTCTGACTCAGTCTCCTAAATCTCAGTCTGTTAGCCCAGGAAAGACTGTCTCTATCAGCTGTACAGCCAGTTCAGGTACCAGTGGTTATCTTAACTGGTACCTGCAGAAACCTGGAGAAGCTCCTAAACTCCTGGTTTATTATGCTACAAACCGTCAGTCTGGGATTCCAGGTCGTTTTACTGGGAGTGGATCTGGTAGTTCTTATACTCTGACCATCAGTGGAGTCCAGGCTGAAGATGCAGGAGATTACTACTGTCAGCAGAGTGCCAGCTATCCGTTCACACAGTGTTAGAACGTCGTACAAAAACCTCCCTCAGCTAAAGAGGAACTGTTCTGACTCAACAGCTGCAGAGCTACGGAGTCTCCTGTATTCTAAAGTATTCTAAACACCAATTCTTCACAATATGACACAACAATGCGATAATATAATTGCTTAGACTATGATGCTGAACATATCTCAATATATACAGCAAATATGTTACATCTTTGTAAACACACTGGGACCACTAAGGATACAGAGATGTAGAAAATGCTTTATTTTGAAGGACATGTTGAAAACAACTCACAATAGTTTTAGATTTTTTTTACACTTCGATTTATCTTCATATTGTAAGAAGAACCCATTTCATTACACAATAGCATGAGTGTTGACCCTGTCTGAACCCAACTATTCATGCCATACTCAACTTCTACACTATACCCCTCCAATCTCCAATTTGAAAGAGTGAATACAGTCATATTGTTTGCATTCAAGTAGTACTATTTTGAAATCATTATGATACCGTATATATCTGTCACAAATAAATGTATTTTACGTAGCCATATAAAGACCCGAGAGTGAAGTCCCCAATTTGAACGTTATGCAAAGTCTAGCGTGAGGTCTGGTTCCCCAGGCCCAGTCCCTCCCAGAATAGAACAGTACCATGGCCAGATGTTCACCTGTCCCCAGAGAGTACCAGTGAGTTTAGAGCTCATTGCTTCAGTATTAGTAACATCATGAAGACCAGTAGGTTTAGAGAACATGGCTTCTGTATTAGTATCACAGAGCTCTCTAAAGCAGAGCTTTCCATTCCTTATGAAATCTAAACAAATCATAAAGGTCTCAATGTCTAATGGTAAAACTCATTAAATAATGATTTCCAGGCAAACTATTTAAAAGATTGAATGTCTTTATTATCTCAACATGTCAGAACCATTAGCCTTACAGCAAGAACACGTGATATGAAAGCCCAGCAGATCTATTTGACATCAGAATCAGACATATATTCTGTTTGTTTCACTATGCTACCAGCACAAGTGTGTTAGTATTGCTGGAACATTAAGAAAGAGAGATTCTGAGTGCAGAACAGAGTAAAAACAGTGGAGTGAGAGGGGGGAGCTCATTAATCAGAACACTGGTCTCTCCTCAGTGTCTCAGAGAGCGGAGACTGGGATCCCTGGGTGGCCTCACAGGTCACAGAGCCCACCTTCTTCCACTGGTCGACAGGGAGGGTCAGGGTGCTGCTCCAGCTGTAGTGGCCGCCCTTCTCCAAGACCTCAGGGCTCGCGATCACCTCCCAGGTGTTGCTGCTGCTGCCGTCCACTTTCCAGCTCAGCTTCCAGTCGGAGGGGAAGCCCTTGTTGGCCAGGCACATGAGAGTGGCCTTGCCCTGCTGCAGCTCAACACTGGAGGGGGGCAGGACTGTCAGGGTGGGTCGAACATCACCTAGGAGACAGGTGGGAAGTTAGGGAGAGGGGATCTATAAATTAATCACCAGACTGATATGACAATAATATGCAACAGGTTTACATCTTAGCTGTAAATTAAGGCTTTGTCCAACAGTAGTTGTCTCTTCCTCAAACAGTCTTTCTGTCACTTTCAACCTCTAAATATTATAACTACATGAGATGACTGAAAAGACAACTATCTACCAAATGTAACTATTTCAAATGTGAAATATTTCAGCATACTTCTCCCTTATTGTAATGGATAAATGGAATCAAACTGCATTTCGTTCCACAGAATCTATGAACAATTCTTCAATTATGAATTCATTTAAAATATGTAGAAAATAAGCCTATGCTGAGGAAGTAAATTCCAGTTGACTGTAACCATAAAAAAACTAAAATACCTTTAATTTAAGAGACACATTTAAAAGTTTTAATTCTTCTAAATGAAATTAATAAAGTTATACTATAGTTTACGAGACATTCTTGCAAGTTAAAACCAAACATATATTCAAATGAACAGCAGGGCAGCAGGACTTCCTTCGCATGATAGCAAATAGGAAATACATAGATAAACTAAGCAATTTAAGTTGAATATAACCATCTTACAACATTTATATACATTTAAAAGACACATTAAAATAAAATGAATAGAACTATGATTTATGAGACAGGGTCTCTTTATCAAAAATAATATCTTAAAATTCGAGGTCTATCCAAAAGTTATATTCATCTTTGATGAAGATAATAATTATTTTACCAAAAACGTAATCATGCATAGTATTTATTTTAATTTGAATCTTAGTTTCTTCTCTGACAAGACCATCAATGCATCTATACATGTAAGGTCAGAACATTTTATTTATTAGGTAGGTACACTTACTTCCAACATCCAGTCTAGTGCCTCCACCAAAAGTGTACCACAGTGATACAATCTCATTCAGCGGCCGTTCAAAAACCCCTGACACTATAGAGACACTGCTTTCGCACTTTGGAAAGCTACATTTAGCTAAACCACTCTGATTTTAACAATACCCCCGTTCTAAATTAATACACACTCTACAATCACCTTGTTTGATATATTATAACTTGAATCAGAATTTTAATTTAACTCAATTTACTTCTAAGGAAAACAAATGCATCAATTCTCCGAAAATAAAATATACATTTCCACTTTCTATTTTAGGGAGTTGTAATATAGTTAAGAACATTTATTGAGATTTTGATATCAGAGGTCAAGGTCTAGAACTGAATACTTACTGCCAACACTCAGTTTGGTCCCTCCACCGAACGTCCACCACAGTGATAGAGTCTGATTGACTGGCTGTACAAAAACCTCCAGACAGACTCATGATAGAGACTTGGAGCTGCTCACTGAATGTTGCTTTGTAACTGCCCCCTACTGGTACACTATAGAACTCCAGTAGATTGGACACCTTCACGTTCAACAGTATAAAAACTGCTGTGCCTTAAGAAAGTATTCACACGGTTTGACTTTTTCCACATTTTGTTCTGTAACAGCCTGAATTAAAAATTGAATGGATTAAATTGAGATTTTGTGTCACTGGCCCGCACACAATATCCCATAATGTCAAAGTGGAA
Organism: Thymallus thymallus; assembly: GCA_023634145.1. Lineage (NCBI taxonomy): Eukaryota > Metazoa > Chordata > Actinopteri > Salmoniformes > Salmonidae > Thymallus > Thymallus thymallus. Next base: position 11,055,067 of record CM042395.1, read on the forward strand.
TATTGTTTAGGACTACTTTTAAATGGCTACCTATTTGACGACCTGCAAATAGAGATACTGGGGTGCAAGATAGTAGGGTGGGCTATTTAAAGATGGGCTATATACAGGTGCAGTGATCGGTAAGCTGCTCTGACAGCTGATGCTTAAAGTTATTGAGGGAGATGGTAGTCTCCAGCTTCAGTGATTTTTGCAATTCGTTCCAGTCATTGGCAGCAGAGAACTGGAAGGAATGGCGGCCAAAGGAGGTGTTGGCTTTGGGGATGACCAGTGAAATATACCTGTTGGAGCGCATGCTACAGGTGGGTGTTGCTATGGTGACCAGCGAGCTGAGATAAGGCGGCGATTTACCAAGCAAGGACTTATAGATGACCTGGAGCCAGTGGGTTTGGTGACGAATATGTAGTGAGGGCCAGCCGACCAGAGCATACAGGTCGCAGTGGTGGTAACAAAACGGATGGCACTGTGATAGACTACATCCAATTTGCTGAGTAGAGTGTTGGAGGCTATTTTGTAAATGACATCGCCGGTGTCAAGGATCAGTAGGATAGTCCGTTTTACAAGGGCATGTTTGGCAGCATGAGTGATGGAGGCTTTGTTGAGAAATAGGAAGCCAATTCTAGATTTAATTTTGGATTGGAGATGCTTAATGTGAGTCTGGAAGGAGAGTTTACAGTCTAACCAGACACCTAGGTATTTGTAGTTGTCCACCTATTCTAAGTCAGACCCGTCGAGAGTAGTGATGATAGTCCAGTGGGCGGGTGTGGGCAGCGTTCGATTGAAAAGCATGCATTTAGTCTTACTAACATTTAAGAGCAGTTGGCGGCCACAGAAGGAGTGTTGTATGGCATTGAAGCTTATTTGAAGGTTTGTTAACGCAGTGTTCGAAGAAGGGCTAAATGTATACAGAGAATCACTATCAGCAAGAGCAACATCATTGATATACACAGAGAATAGAGTCAGCCCAAGAATTTAACCCTGTGGCACCTCCATAGAGACTGCCAGAGGTCCGGACAACAGGCCCTCCGATTTGACACACTGAACTCTATCTGAGAAGTAGTTGGTGAACCAGGTGAGGCAGTCATTTGAGAAACCAAGGCTATTGAGTCTGCCGATAACAATGCAGTGATTGACAGAGTCGAAAGCCTTGGCCAGGTCGATGAAGACGGATGCACAGTACTGCCTTTTATCGATGGCAGTTATGATATAATTTAGGACCTTGAGCTTGGCTGAGGTGCACCCATGACCAGCTCGGAAACCAGATTGCATAGCGGAGAAGGTACGGTGGGATTCGAAATGGTCGGTGATCTGTTTATTAACTTGGCTTTCGAAGACTTTAGAATAGCAGGGCAGGATGGATATAGATCTGTAACAGTTTGGGTCTAGAGTGTCTCCCCCTTTGAAGAGGGGGATGACCGGGGAAGCTTTCCAATCTCTAGGGATTTTAGACAATATGAAAGAGAGGTTGAACAGGCTAGTAATAGGGGTAGATGGAAAGCATGGCCAGCCGTAGGTGGAAAACATGACCAGCCACAGCAAAATGCTTATTGAAATTCTTGATTATCGTAGATTTATAATGGTGACATTGTTTCCTAGCCTCAGTGCAGTGGGAAGCTGGGAGGAGGTGCTTTTATTCTCCATGGACTTTACAGTGTCCCAGAACTTTTTGGAATTAGTGCTACAGGATGCAAATATCTGCTTTCTAACTGACTGTGTTTATTGGTTCCTGACTTCCCTGAAAACTTGCATGTCGCTAGTTTTCAGGGACAAGCACACCCATCCTGTTATGGGTATGCTTGTCATCGGCAAGGACTAGGGAGTTATTTTAGGATAGATTAAATGGAATAGAGCTAAGCACAGGCAAAATGATAGAGGGAAATCTGGTTCAGTCTACTTTCCAACAGACACTGGGAGAAGAATGCACCTTTCAGCAGGACAATAACCTAAAACACAAGGCCAAATATACACTGGAGTTCCTTACCAATGACAATGAATGTTTCTGAGTGGCATTAGAAGTAGTTACAATTTTGACTTAAATCGTTGACAAAAAATGACAATTAAATCTATTTGAATTCCACCTTGTTACACAACAAAATGTGGAAAAAGTCCAAATTATTGACATAATTATTTATAAAAAGACCTGTCAGCGGTATTTTGAAGAGGCACATTGTCTGGTAGAGGCACACTGTCTGGAACATTCTCCCTAGTAAGTGGATATGCTAGGCATGACGTTAGATACTCTAGTGCGTTCAAACTGTATCGTGAGCGTTTGATTTGGTTTTAGCTGGCAGTTATGGGCAGGACTTGCAGGAGGTCTGTTTGTAAATGAATTTGATCAAACTATGTAGCATTTTGATTAATTAACTTTGTAATACTATCCACCTAGCAATTTTATAAAGTTTGCTTTAGCTAGCCAGATAGCTAGGTTTCCAATCTCCCAACCTCATAATTAGCTACCAATCCACCTAATCCCCCCATGTTGGCCCATGTTGTCTCCATTGCTTGGCTGGGTGTCCTTTGGCACCTGCTACCATACCCCATTCAAAGGCAATTCAATATTTTGTCTTGCCCATTTACCCTCTGAATGGCGCATATACCCATTCCATGTCTCAATTTTCTCAGTTTAAAACTAAATCTGTGGAGGGGCCAGCTGAGTATAAGACTGTATCATCTGCATATAAATGGATAAGAGAGCTTCCTACTGCCTGAGTTATGTTGTTTATGGAAATTGAGAAGAGCGTGGAGCCTAGGATCGAGCCTTGGGGTACACCCTTGGTGACAGGCAGTGGCTGAGACAGCAGATGTTCTGACTTTATACACTGCACTCTTTGAGAGAGGTAGTTAGCAAACCAGGCCAAAGACCCCTCAGAGACACCAATACTCCTTTGCCGGGCCACAATAATGGAATGGTCTACTGTATCAAAAGCTTTGACCAATTCAATAAAAATAGCAGTACAACATTGCTTAGAATCAAGGGCAGTGGTGACATCACTGAGGACCTTTAAGGTTGCAGTGAGACATCCATAACCTGAGCAGAAACCCGATTGCATACCAGAGAGAATACTATAGACATCAAGAAAGCCAGCCAGTTGATTATTGACAAGTTTTTCCAACACTTTTGAAAAGCAGGGTAAAATAGAAATAGGCCTATAACTGTTAGGGTCAGCTTGATCTCCCCCTTTAAATAAAGGACGAACTGTGGCTAGCTTCCAAGCAATGGGAACCTCCCCAGAGAGGAGAGACAGGTTAAAAAGGTCAGAGATAGGCTTGGCGATGATAGGGTCTAAACCATCTGACCCAGATGTTTTTTTGGGGTCAAGTTTAAGGAGCTCCTTTAGCACCTCGGACTCAGTGACCACCTGCAGGGAGAAACTTTTTAGCGGGGCAGGGGAAAAAGAGGGAGGAGCATCAGGGCTAGTAGCATTACAAGGGGTGGGAGATGAGGAAATGTTGGATGGGCAAGGAGGCATGGCTGAGTCAAATAGGAATCCTGACTTAATGAAGTGGTGATTAAAGAGCTCAGCCATGTGCTTCTTGTCAGTAACAACCACATCATCAACTTTAAGGGACATGGGCAGCTGTGAGGAGGAGGGTTAATTCTCCAGGTCTTTAACCATTTTCCAGAACTTCTTGAGTTTAGACCCACAGAGAGAGAACTGTTCCTTAAAGTAACTAACTTTGGCCTTCCACATAGCCTGAGTGCACTTATTTCTCATTTGCCTGAACGAGAGCCAGTCAGCCTGAGTATGCGTGTGCCGAGCCTTTTGCCAAATGCAATTCTTAAGGTGGAGTAACTCTGCAAGATCAACTTCGAATAAGGGGCTGAACCTGTTTTTAATTCTCATATTCTTTATGGGGGCGTTTGTTAACAATACCACTGAAAATATAAAGAAAGAAGGTCCAAGCGTCTTCGACAGAGGGGATCAAGCTGATTCTATACAAATTTACAGAGGCCCCGTCATAAAGGAAGGCTTGCTCATTAAAGTTTTTTACCAAGCGTCTATGACAAATCAGGATAGGCCATTTCACTGAGCAGCCATTACAAACACAGGCTGTACCATCGAGGAGAGTAGCCTTTGGCGTCATACCTTGTGGGATTGGTAATAATCTGAGAAATATTTAGGGAGTCCCATTGCTTTAGGACTTAGTCAGGTGGTGTAAACATGTCCCAGTTTAGGGAACCTTCAGACATTTACCTTCTCCTGAGACTGACAACCACTGTGTAAGCAGGTCACATAATTTTTTTTTACCTTTAAGTCATTTAGCAGATACTCTTAACCATAGCAACTTACAGTAGTGAATGCATACATTTTCATACTGGTCACCCATGGGCATCAAACCCACAACCTTGGCATTGCAAGTGCCATGCTCTACCAACTGAGCTACATAGGACTACAGTGTATAAAATGTGTGGTTTAGTATTTTTGTATTTCCAAATATGATACACAGTAGGCCTACCTTTGGAAACGGCTGACTTAATTTATCTGTGTGTGTGCATGTGCACGGTGCGTGTATTTGCTTAAAAAATGAACGCTTTGCATAGCTGTCCTGCCTCTTTGCTCCACATACTTTTAAAACCCCAGTGTTGATCAGTGACTGTTCACTCCTTTCAGAGCCATTGACACGCAGCACAATGATGATGTCACTGATTCTAATGCTGGGGACACTGGGGCTCCTTGTTCAAGGTGAGGGACACTTTGACCAACTTTGATTCATTATTAGTTTGGCTTCAGAGTTACACTTCATTTATTGATTTAAAATGACAGATTATTGCCTGATTATTATTAAGGTTATGCTTTACGATATGCTTGTTGTTGTCATAACCTTTATTCACTTTTGTTTTTCTTTCAGAATCATCAGGAGACATAATTCTGACTCAGTCTCCTAAATCTCAGTCTGTTCGCCCAGGAGAGACTGTCTCTATCAGCTGTACAGCCAGTTCAAGTACCAGTAGTTATCTTAACTGGTACCTGCAGAAACCTGGAGAAGCTCCTAAACTCCTGGTTTATAACGCTGCAAGCCGTCAGTCTGGGATTCCAGGTCGTTTTACTGGGAGAGGATCTGGTAGTCCATATACTCATTACACTCTGACCATCAGTGGAGTCCAGGCTGAAGATGCAGGAGATTACTACTGTCAGCAGGGTAACAGCTTTCCGTTCACACAGTGTTAGAACGTCGTACAAAAACCTCCTTCAGCTAAAGAGGAACTGTTCTGATTCAACAGCTGCAGAGCTACGGAGTCTCCTGTATTCTAAAGTATTCTAAACACCAATTCTTCACAATATGACACAGCAATGCGATAATATAATTGCTTAGACTATGATGCTGTACATTTCTCAATATATACAGCAAATATGTTAAATCTTTGTAAACACACTGGGACCACTATGGATACAGAGATGTAGAAAATGCTTTCTTTTGAAGGACATGTTGAAAACAGTTCACAATAGTTCTAGATTTTTTTACACTTTGATTTATCTTCATATTGTAAGAAGAACCCATTTCATTACACAATAGCATGAGTGTTGACCCTGTCTGAACCCAACTATTCATGCCATACTCAACTTCAATGCCCCTCCAACTCTGAGAGTGAAAACAGTCATATCGATTCCATTCAAGAAGTACTACTTTGAAATCATTATGATACAGTATATCTGTCACAAATAAATGTAGTTTACATAGCCATATAAGACCTGAGAGTGAAGTCCACAATTTGAACGTTATGCAAAGTCTAGCATGAAATCTAGTTCCCCAGCCCTAGTCAGCCCTAGTCAGCCACACACAGCTGCCCAGTCCCAGATAGTTTGAGGCTGGGAGATTATGAGCTGTGGTATGGTTGAAAGTAATATTTGCATGGGCAGGGTTACTGCAACATTCCCAGAATAGAACAGAACCGTGGCCAGATGTTCACCTGTCCCAAGAGAGTTTAGAGCACATGGCTTCAGTACACACAAATCTAAGTAAGGAATGGATTAGGCCTATATACATATGGATGAGCGGCATGGACTAAGATACAGTAGAATAGTATTGAATACAGTATATACAAATTAGATGAGTGATGCCCACTTATGTAAACATTATAAACGTTATTAAAGTGACTAGTGTTCCATACCTTAAAGTGACCAGTGATTTCTAGTCTGTGCAATTAGGTAGCAGCCTCTAATGGTCTAGTGGTGGCTTTTTAGCTGTCTGATGGCCGTGAGATAGAAGCTGTTTTTCAGACTCTCGGTCCCAGCTTTGATGCACCTGTACTGACCACACCTTCTGGATGACAGCGGGGTGAACAGGCAGTGTCTCGGGTGATTGATGTCCTTAATGATCTAAGGTGTCCTTAATGTTTTGTAAACTCAGTGGAAGGTGATTTGTAGATCAGTCAGTCGACAGCTGCCTGCACTGTCAGCTGCAATGTCGAACAAACCAAAGAATTGAAGTTGTGGGATGCACCTCAGTGCAACATGGCATTGTTAATAAATATGTTTCTTCATCATTTCTAAATAAGGATGTCTCCAACCCCCATATCAAACTGAAAATGTGTGTGTACATTGTAAAATCAATTGGTGAGAGAGAGAGAGACTCAGAAATCGCATTAATTTGTACGTATCCACATATCCACTATGCATAGATTGTGTCAAAGCTGTTTCAGTCATGTTTTTGGTCACATTTACGTGGGTCAAACAAAAACACCCTAATGATTAGTTGACAATAGAGTTTCACACAATGCAGGCGATGGCTGCAGGTTACAGCTGGTGAGGAGCAACTGCAGAAACTTGTAGTGGTCTACAGTCAAAACTTCATGACCTTTGATCAAATCGTTTTTTGTAAACTTCATGTAGTCGTCATGTAGGCTCAAGTCTGACAATTTTTATCCCCATATTGCAACACACTTTGGAAGACGTGACCAATGCTGGCCATGGAATTGACAAAAGTGATCCTCTCGATTGTGCCCATTTTCTGTTCTCTGTCTGTATTGTAGGCCAACCTTTACACTTTGCATAGCTGTCCTGCCTCACTGGTCCACATACTTTTAAAACCCCAGTGTTGATCAGTGACTGTTCACTCCTTTCAGAGCCATTGACACGCAGCACAATGATGATGTCACTGATTCTAATGCTGGGGACACTGGGGCTCCTTGTTCAAGGTGAGGGACACTTTGACCAACTTTGATTGATGATGTGTTTGGATTTAAGATTTAAACTTAATTTCTGAATATTGAAGATAATAATAAAAACAAATAATCTGGTTTTGCCTGATAAGTTTCATAATCGGCTTTGGAAGATTATCAATGTCTATTTGTTGTGATAACCTTACTTACTAATCAGCCTTTCTTCACTTTTGTTTTATTTTTCAGAATCATCAGGAGACATAATTCTGACTCAGTCTCCTAAATCTCAGTCTGTTCGCCCAGGAGAGACTGTCTCTATTAGCTGTACAGCCAGTTCAAGTACCAGTAATGCTCTCCACTGGTACCTGCAGAAACCTGGAGAAGCTCCTAAACTCCTGGTTTATAACGCTGCAAGCCGTCAGTCTGGGATTCCAGGTCGTTTTACTGGGAGTGGATCTGGTAGTTCATATACTCATTACACTCTGACCATCAGTGGAGTCCAGGCTGAAGATGCAGGAGATTACTACTGTCAGCAGAGTGCCAGCTTTCCGTTCACACAGTGTTAGAACGTCGTACAAAAACCTCCCTCAGCTAAAGAGGAACTGTTCTGACTCAACAGCTGCAGAGCTACGGAGTCTCCTGTATTCTAAAGTATTCTAAACACCAATTAATCACAATATGACACAACAATGCGAAAATATATAAGCTTAGACTATGATGCTGTACATTTCTCAATATATACAGTGGGGAGAACAAGTATTTGATACACTGCCAATTTTGCAGGTTTTCCCACTTACAAAGCATGTAGAAGTCTGTCATTTTTATCTTAGGTACTCTTCAACTGTGAGTGGCGGAATCTAAAACAAAAATCCAGAAAATCACATTGTATGATTTTTAAGTAATTAATTAGCATTTTATTGCATGACATAAGTATTTGATACATCAGAAAAGCAGAACTTAATATTTGGTACAGAAACCTTTGTTTGCAATTACAGAGATCATACGTTTCCTGTAGTTCTTGACCAGGTTTGCACACACTGCAGCAGGGATTTTGGCCCACTCCTCCATACAGATCCTTCAGGTTTCGGGGCTGTCGCTGGGCAATACAGACTCTCAGCTCCCTCCAAAGATTTTCTATTGGGTTCAGGTCTGGAGACTGGCTAGGCCACTCCAGGACCTTGAGATGCTTCTTACGGAGCCACTCCTTAGTTTCCCTGGCTGTGTGTTTTGGGTCGTTGTCATGCTGGAAGACCCAGCCACGACCCATCTTCAATGCTCTTACTGAGGGAAGGAGGTTGTTGGCCAAGATCTCGCGATACATGGCCCCATCCATCCTCCCCTCAAAACGGTGCAGTTGTCCTGTCCCCTTTGCAGAAAAGCATCCCCAAAGAATGAGGTTTCCACCTCCATGCTTCACGGTTGGGATGGTGTTCTTGGGGTTGTACTCATCCTTCTTCTTCCTCCAAACACGGCGAGTGGAGTTTAGACCAAAAAGCTCTATTTTTGTCTCATCAGACCACATGACCTTCTCCCATTCCTCCTCTGGATCATCCAGATGGTCATTGGCAAACTTCAGAGGGGTCTGGACATGCGCTGGCTTGAGCAGGGGGACCTTGCGTGCGCTGCAGTATTTTAATCCATGACGGCGTAGTGTGTTACTAATGGTTTTCTTTGAGACTGTGGTCCCAGCTCTCTTCAGGTCATTGACCAGGTCCTGCCGTGTAGTTCTGGCCTGATCCCTCACTTGCCTCATGATCATTGATGCCCCACGAGGTGAGATCTTGCATGGTGCCCCAGACCGAGGGAGATTGACCGTCATCTTGAACTTCTTCCATTTTCTAATAATTGCGCCAACAGTTGTTGCCTTCTCACCAAGCTGCTTGCCTATTGTCCTGTAGCCCATCCCAGCCTTGTGCAGGTCTACAATTTTATCCTTGATGTCCTTACACAGCTCTCTGGTCTTGGCCATTGTGGAGAGGTTGGAGTCTGTTTGATTGAGTGTGTGGACAAGTGTCTTTTATACAGGTAACGAGTTCAAACAGGTGCAGTTAATACAGGTAATGAGTGGAGAACAGGAGGGATTCTTAAAGAAAAACAGGTCTGTGAGAGCCGGAATTCTTACTGGTTGGTAGGTGATCAAATACTTATGTCATGCAATAAAATGCTAATTAATTATTTAAAAATCATACAATGTGATTTTCTGGATTTTTGTTTTAGATTCCGTCTCTTACAGATTGTCTAGCCGTAGGTGGAAAGCATGGCCAGCCACAGCAAAATGCTTATTGAAATTCTCGATTATCGTAATTTTATCGGTGGTGACAGTGTTTCCTAGCCTCAGTGCAGTGGGCAGCTGGGAGGAGGTGCTTTTATTCTCCATGGACTTTACAGTGTCTCAGAACTTTTTGGAATTAGTGCTACAGGATGCAAATATCTGCTTTCTAACTGACTGTGTTTATTGGTCCCTGACTTCAGGGACAAGCATACCCATCCTGTTATGGGTATGCTTGTCATCGGCAAGGACTAGGGAGTTATTTTGGGATAGATTAAATGGAATAGAGCTAAGCACAGCCAAAATGATAAAGGAAAACCTGGTTCAGTCTACTTTCCAACAGACACTGGGAGAAGAATGCACCTTTCAGCAGGACAATAACCTAAAACACAAGGCCGAATATACACTGGAGTTCCTTACCAATGACATTGAAGGTTGTGGCATTAGAAGTAGTTACAATTCCACCTTGTTACACAACAAAATGTGGAAAAAGTCCAAATGATTTACATAATTATTTATAAAAAGATCTGTCAGCGGTATTTTGAAGAGGCACACTGTCTTGAAGAGGCACACTGTCTGGAAGAGGCACATTGTCTGGAACATTCTCCCTAGTAAGTGGATATGCTAGGCATGACGCTAGATACTCTAGTGTGTTCAAACAGTATCGTCAGCGTTTGATTTGGTTTTAGCTGGCTGTTATGGGCAGGACTTGCAGGAGGTCTGTTTGTAAATGAATTTGATCAAACTATGTAGCATTTTGATTAATTAACTTTGTAATACTAGCCAGCTAGCAATTTTATCAAGTTTACTTTTGCTTGCCAGATAGGTAGGTTTCCAATCTCCCAACCTCATAATTAGCTACCAATCCACCTAATACCCTAATGTTGGCCCATGTTGTCTCCATTGCTTGGCTGGGTGTCCTTTGGCACCTGCTACCATACCCCATTCAAAGGCAATTCAATCTTTTGTCTTGCCCATTTACCCTCTGAATGGCGCATATACACATTCCATGTCTCAATTTTCTCAGTTTAAAACTAAATCTGTGGAGGGGTCAGCTGAGTATAAGACTGTATAATCTGCATATAAATGGATAAGAGAGCTTCCTACTGCCTGAGTTATGTTGTTTATGGAAATTGAGAAGAGCGTAGAGCCTAGGATCGAGCCTTGGGGTACACCCTTGGCTGAGACAGCAGATGTTCTGACTTTATACACTGCACTCTTTGAGAGAGGTAGTTAGCAAACCAGGCCAAAGAACCCTCAGAGACACCAATACTCTTTTGCCGGCCCACAAGAATGGAATGGTCTACTGTATCAAAAGCTTTGACCAATTCAATAAAAAAAGCAGCACAACATTGCTTAGAATCAAGGGCAGTGGTGACATCATTGAGGACCTTTAAGGTTGCAGTGAGACATCCATAACCTGAGCGGAAACCCGATTGCATACCAGAGAGAATACTATAGACATCAAGAAAGCCAGCCAGTTGATTATTGACAAGTTTTTCCAACACTTCTGAAAAGCAGGGAAATAGAAATAGGCCTATAACATTTATGGTCAGCTTGATCTCCTCCTTTAAATAAAGGACGAACCGTTGCTGCCTTCCAAGCAATGGGAACCTCCCCAGAGAGGAGAGACAGGTTAAAAAGGTCAGAGATAGGCTTGGCGATGATAGGGTCTAAACCATCTGACCCAGATGGTTTTTTTGGGGTCAAGTTTAAGGAGCTCCTTTAGCACCTCGGACTCAGTGACCACCTGCAGGGAGAAACTTTGTAGCGGGGCAGGGGAAAAAGAGGGAGAAGCATCAGGGCTAGTGGCATTACAAGGGGTGGGAGATGAGGAAATGTTGGACTGGCAAGGAGGCATGGCTGAGTCAAATAGGAATCCTGACTTAATGAAGTGGTGATTAAAGAGCTCAGCCATGTGCTTCTTGTCAGTAACAACCACATCATCAACTTTAAGGGACAAGGGCAGCTGTGAGGAGGAGGGTTAATTCTCCAGGTCTTTAACCATTTTCCAGAACTTCTTAAGGTTAGACCCACAGAGAGAGAACTGTTCCTTAAAGTAATAACTTTGGCCTTCCAGATAACCTGAGTGCACTTATTTCTCATTTGCCTGAACGAGAGCCAGTCAGCCTGAGTATGCGTATGCCGAGCCTTTCGCCAAATGCAATTCTTAAGGTGGAGTAACTCTGCAAGATCAACATCAAACAAGGGGCTGAACCTGTTTTTAATTCTCATTTTCTTTATGGGGGCGTGTTTGTTAACAATACCACTGGAAAAAGGAAGGCTTGCCCATAAAAAATGTTTACCAAGCGTCTATGACAAATCAGGACAGGTCATTTCACTGAGCAGCCATTACAAACACAGGCTGTATCATCGAGGAGAGTAGCCTTTGGAGTCATACCTTGTGGGATTGGTAATAATCTGAGAAAGACTTAGGGAGTCCCATTGCTTTAGGACTTGGTCAGGTGGTTTAAGCATGTCCCAGTTTAGGACACCTTCAGACATTTACCTTCTCCTGAGACTGACAACCACTGTGTAAGCAGGTCACATTTAAGATTTTTTTGAACATTTAAGTCATGTAGAAGATGCTCTTTACCAGAGCAATTTACAGTAGTGAATGCATACATTTTCATACTGGTCACCCATGGGCATCAAACCCACAACCTTGGCATTGCAAGTGCCATGCTCTACCAACTGAGCTACATAGGACTACAGTAATTAAATTGTGTGGTTTAGTATTTTTGAATTTCAAAATATGATACACAGTAGGCCTACCTTTGGAAACGGCTGACTTAATTTATCTGTGTGTGTGCATGTGCACGGTGCGTGTATTTGCTTAAAAAATGAACGCTTTGCATAGCTGTCCTGCCTCTTTGCTCCACATACTTTTAAAACCCCAGTGTTGATCAGTGACTGTTCACTCCTTTCAGAGCCATTGACACACAGCACAATGATGATGTCACTGATTCTAATGCTGGGGACACTGGGGCTCCTTGTTCAAGGTGAGGGACACTTTGACCAACTTTGATTGATGATGTGTTTGGATTTAAGATTTAAACTTAATTTCTGAATATTGAAGATAATAATAAAAACAAATAATCTGGTTTTGTCTGATAAGTTTCATGATAGGCTTTGGAAGATTATCAATGTATATTTGTTGTGATAACCTTACTTACTAATCAGCCTTTCTTCACTTTTGTTTTATTTTTCAGAATCATCAGGAGACATAATTCTGACTCAGTCTTCTTTATCTCAGTCTGTTAGCCCATTAGAGACTGTCTCTATCAGCTGTACAGCCAGTTCAGGTATCAGTAATGTTCTTAACTGGTACCTGCAGAAACCTGGAGAAGCTCCTAAACTCCTGGTTTATTATGCTACAAACCGTCAGTCTGGGATTCCAGGTCGTTTCAGTGGGAGAGGATCTGGTAGTTCTTATACTCTGACCATCAGTGGAGTCCAGGCTGAAGATGCAGGAGATTACTACTGTCAGCAGGGTGCCAGCTTTCCGTTCACACAGTGTTAGAACGTCGTACAAAAACCTCCCTCAGCAAAAGAGGAACTGTTCTGACTCAACAGCTGCAGAGCTACGGAGTCTCCTGTATTCTAAAGTATTCTAAACACCAATTCATCACAATATGACACAACAATGTGATAATATATAAGCTTACACTATGATGCTGAACATATCTCAATATATACAGCAAATATGTTAAATCTTTGTAAACACACTGGGACCACTAAGAATACAGAGCTGTAGAAAATGCTTTCTTTTGAAGGACATGTTGAAAACAGTTCACAATAGTTCTCGATTTTTTTACACTTTGATTTATCTTCATATTGTAAGAAGAACCCATTTCATTACACAATAGCATGAGTGTCGACCCTGTCTGAACCCAACTATTCATGCCCTACTTAACTTCTACAGTATACCCCTCCAATCTCCAATTTGAAAGAGTGAATACAGTCATATTGTTTGAATTCATGAAGTACTACTTTGAACGTTATGCGAAGTCTAGCGTGAGGTCTGGTTCCCCAGCCCCAGTCCCAGTCCCTCCCAGAATAGAACAGTACCATGGCCAGATGTTCACCTGTCCCCAGAGAGTACCAGTGAGTTTAGAGCTCATTGCTTCAGTATTAATAACATCATGAAGACCAGTAGGTTTAGAGAACATAGCTGTAGATATCCTTTTGACTGGTACTAAATGTGGCCCAATCAGCCAAACATTAATTGAGAGAGGTTCATTAACTGAAATGTATTAGTCAAATCATTTTCCATGGCAGAGATTTCCATTCCTTTTGAAATCTAAACAAATCATAAAGGTCTCAATGTCTAATGGTAAAACTCATTAAATAATGATATCCAGGCAAACTATATAAAAGATTGAATGTCTTTATTATCTCAACATGTCAGAACCATCAGCGTGATTTGAAAGCCCAGCAGATCTATTTGACATCAGAATCAGACATATATTCTGTTTGTTTCACTATGATAAAAGCTCCAGCTGGAGGAAGGATTCCCACACAGGGTCCAGCCCAGCACAAGTGTGTTAGTATTGATGGAACATTAAGAAAGAGAGACTCTGAGTGCAGAACAGAGTAAAAACAGTGGAGTCAGAGGGGGGAGCTCATTAATCAGAACACTGGTCTCTCCTCAGTGTCTCAGAGAGCGGAGACTGGGATCCCTGGGTGGCCTCACAGGTCACAGAGCCCACCTTCTTCCACTGGTCGACAGGGAGGGTCAGGGTGCTGCTCCAGCTGTAGTGGCCGTCCTTCTCCAAGACCTCAGGGCTCCCGCTCATTAAGCTGCCGTACAAAAACCTCTGACACTGTAGAGACACGGCTCTCGCTTTTTGAAAAGCTACATTTAGCTAAATCACTCTGTTTTGAACAATAACCCTGTTCCAAATTAATACACAATGTATACGCACCTTGTTTGATATATTACAACTCTAATCATCAATGTATGTTTTTAGAATGTTTTACAAATTAATTCCAAATGAAAAGCTGAAATGGATTGAGTCAATAAGTATTTAACCCTTTTGTTATAAAAAGCCAAAATAATTTCAGGAGAAAAAAATTGCTTAACAAGTCACATAAGTTGCATGGACTCACTCAAGTTGTTTACCCTGGATTTTGAATGACTGCTTCATCTCTGTACCCCACACATACAATTATCTGTAAGGTCCCTCAGTAGAGCAATGCATTTCAAATACAGATTCAACCACAAAGACCAGGGAGGTTTTCCAATGCCTTGCAATGAAGGGCACCTATTGGTAGATGGGTAAAAAAGCATTGAATATTGAGCATGGTGAAGTTATTAATTACACTTTGGATGGTGTTTAAATACAGTACAACCAGTCACTAGAAAGATACAGGCGTCCTTCCTAACTCAATTGTCGAAGAGGAAGTAAACCACTCAGGTATTTAACCATGAAGCCAATGGTGACTTTTAAACAGTTACAGCGTTTAATGGCTGTGATGTGAGAAAACTGAGGATGCAACAAGGTATTAAAGTAATATTGCAAAAAACGTGGCAAAAGCAATTAACTTTTTGTCCTGAATTCAAAGTGTTATGTTTGGGGCAAATCCAATACAACACATTACTGAGTACCACTCTCCATATTTTCAAGCATAGTGGTCGCTGAATCATGTTATGGGTGTGCTTGTTATCATTAAGGACTGGGGAGTTTTTCAGGATGAAAAGAAATAGAATGGAATGAAGAAAAGTCAAAATCCTGGAGGAAAACCTGGTTCAGTCTGCTTTCCACCAGACACTAGGAGATGAATTCACCTTTCAGCAGGACAATAACCTAAAACACAAGGCCAAATCTACACTGGAGTTGCTTACCAAGAAGACAGTGAATGTTCCTGAGTGGCCGGGTTAGAGTTTTGACTTAAATCTGCTTGAAAATCTATGGCAAGACCTGAAAACGGCTGTCAAGCAATGATCAACAACCAATTTGACAGAGCTTGAATCATTTTTTTCTATAATAATGGGAAAATGCAGCACAATCCAGGTGTGGACCTCTCTTAGATACGTACCAAGAAAGATAGTCAAGGGGTGTGAATGCTTTCTGAAAGCACTGTACATCCTTAATTTTACCCAGAGTTTTATTTGTACTTTTCAATTAATTGAAGGAAACTTATGTAAACATATGCTCATTGTAATGGCTGGAATGGCCATCACAAATAACCCATCCACTGATTTAAAGTGACACCAGCCTCCGTCATGACTAACTTCTAAATATTTATCTTGCATGACAGAGGGATCTAGCCATTAGGTGTCGACAAATACTCTATGTACAGTATGAACTTGATTTTGCTGCTTTCTCATTTCAAATTGCATAGGCCATAATGTGTCAGTCTGTCATGAAAATCAATGTTATCACTGAAGACCCTGGCTTGACCAAGTCAATAGAAATGTGTATTTGTATTTTTTTTTAAATCTTAAACTTAGCATTAAATATGTATTGTAGTAGTTTAAACATATTTTATTAACATTTTATTCAGAATATTGTCAAATTAAAACAGAAAACAACTATTGTTACAAAAATGTAAGTATAATTGATTTGGACATCAATAGAATAAAAGTATTAATGGATTATCTCACACAAAAGTATCTCACACACTTTACAGAAAACCTACAAGAGTAATGTAAAGTAATCCTTTTTTTAAAACTATACTTAATAATATCAATTGCACATTGAGCAGAGGATCCAATTAATGGATGGCCCCACTATGTAATTATACATTTCATTTGACATTCACACTATAAACATGTCTTAATAATTATTCATTATGTAGGCTTAACTCTCAACTCTTCCTGTGGTGATTATTGACAGGATACACTTCTGTGGAAGACAGGAAAGCAGATCAAAGTGCAGGTTAACTGTATGTTTGCCAATCATTGAGGAATTGGAGAAGACATTACATTCTGTTTTTACTCACTTAGTCATCAACCAGATTGGCGAAGTTACTCTTCAGCTCTTCTTGCTCTTTCATATCTGTCAGTTTCTTGACTCTCTCGGGGTTGTGATCCCTTTGTGCTTTTTCAATCAGGAGTTCAAGGTATTTGGCTGCACTCATTGGGTTTGGTCTCAGAGCGATTTCATCCAGCTTTTCAACAATGCTGAGTATATTAAGAATCAATATACAGTCGTGGTCAAAAGTTTTGAGAATGACACAAGTATTGGTCTCCTCAAAGTTTGCTGCCTCAGTGTTGATGATGGCAATTTGCATATACTCCAGAATGTCATGAAGAGTGATCAGATGAATTGCAATTCATTGCAAAGTCCCTCTTTGCCATGAAAATGAACTTAATCCCCCCAAAACATTTCCACTGCATTTCAGCCCTGCCACAAAAGGACCAGCTGCCATCATGTCAGTGATTGTCTCGTTAACACAGGTGAGAGTGTTGACGAGGACAAGGCTGGAGATCACTCTGTCATTCTGATTGAGTCAGAATAACAGACTGGAAGCTTTAAAAGGAGGGTGGTGCTTGAAATCATTGTTCTTCCTCTGTCAACCATGGTTACCTGCAAGGAAACACATGCCGTCATCATTGCTTTGCACAAAAAGGGCTTCACAGGCAAGGATATTGCTGCTAGTAAGATTGCACCTAAATCAACCATTTATCGGATCATCAAGAACTTCAAGGAGAGAGGTTCAATTGTTGTGAAGAAGGCGTCAGGGTGCCCAAGAAAGTCCAGCAAGCGCCAGGACCGTCTCTTAAAGTTGATTCAGCTGCGGGATCAGGGCACCACCAGTGCAGAGCCTGCTTAGGAATGGCAGCAGGCAGGTGTGAGTGCATCTGCACGCACAGTGAGGCGAAGACTTATGGAGGATGGCCTGGTGTCAAGAAGGGCAGCAAAGAAGCCACTTCTCTCCAGGAAAAACATCAGGGACAGACTGATATTCTGCAAAAGGTACAGGGATTGGACTGCTGAGGACTGGGGTAGAGTCATTTTCTCTGATGAATCCCCTTTCCGATTGTTTGGGCCATCCTGAAAACACCTTGTCCAGAGAAGACAAGGTGAGCGCTACCATCAGTCCTGTGTCATGCCAACAGTAAAGCATCCTGAGACCATTCATGTGTGGGGTTGCTTCTCAGCCAAGGGAGTGGGCTCACTCACAATTTTGCCTAAGAACACAGCCTTGAATAAAGAATGGTACCAACACATCCTCCGAGAGCAACCAATGCCTTTTCCAGCATGATGGAGCACCTTGCCATAAGGCAAAAGTGATAATTAAGTGGCTCGCGGAACAAAACATTGACATTTTGGGTCCATGGCCAGGAAACTCCCCAGACCTTAATCCCATTGAGAACTTGTGGTCGATCCTCAAGAGGCGGGCGGACAAACAAAAACCCACAACTTCTGACAAACTCCAAGCATTGATTATGCAAGAATGGCCTGCCATCAGTCAGGATGTGGCCCAGAAGTGAATTGACAGCATGCCAGGGCGGATTGCAGAGGTCTTGAAAAAGAAGGGTCAACACTGCAAATATTGACTCTTTGCATAAAGATAGATATATAGATAGAAGGTACTTTATTGATCCCAGAGGGGGAAATTTCTTTGTCAAGCAGCTACAACAACAAAATACAGGGCAGGTGCAAAATGCCACAACGAAAGTACACAAAAGACAGATACACGGTACAGGATACATAGAGCGGCAGTATGAAATCTGGAGTGCAAAAAAAGCTATAAAAAGACATTGCATAGTATGGGTGGTTGGCTGAATATGTACACTATACATTGGTGGATGTTGGATGGTTAACTATACTATACAGGTCGATGGCAGAGAAATACTTCAGTAGCTAAAAATGCATATGATATGAGCGAGGGTAATAATAGTTTACTTAATAGACAGACTGGCTAAATGAACAGGTAAGTGAATACTTGCATGGTTACACAAACTTTACAGGTAAATGACAGGAAGAGATACTTAAATAGCTAAATGTGTGTATGATATAATTTGTGGTAATAATAGTAATTCCCCTTAAAATACAGTCCTTAGTGCGCAGGGTTTAATTACAGACAACTGCACGTATTGCACATTCGATATACTAAAAGCAATGAGAAAAGGTGCAACTGACAGGATACTAATATGCATTCCTGAGTGAATGCCTACGTAAGTTAGGTCCAAGAATTACTAGCAATATTGCACGTGATATGATATAACAACTGTACATGAGTATGTATATACAGACCTGCATGAATAAATAGGTCCTGAGTGAATGAATGAGTGATGACGGACCAGAGTTACTCACGGATGGATGCATAATTGTTAAACTAGGTCCTAGCACCCCAACAGTTCCAGATCTATGTTGCCGACAGCACGGCACCCCGGTGAGGCATTATATAGTCTAATAGCCGCCAGCAGGAAGGACCTCCTGTAGCACTCTCTGGCACACCGTGGTGGGATCAGTCTGTGACTGAAGGTGCTCCTCTGCGTCATAACCATGGCGTGCAGAGGGTGGATGACGTTGTCCATGATGGCCAGCAGTTTGGCCAGGATCCGTCTCTCCGCCACCTCCTCTAGAGTGTCAAGGCTCATCCCCAGGACAGAGCTAGGCTTCCTGATCAGCTTATTTACCCGAGAAGCATCACCGGCTTTAATGTTTGCTCCCCAGCACACAACTGCAAAAAAGATGGTAGACTGGTAGAAGGTATGCAGTAGTTTACTGCACACGTTGAAGGACCTGAGCCTCCTCAGAAAGTAGAGTCGGCTCTGGCCCTTTTTGTTCAGGGCCCCGGTGTTACCAGCCCATTCCAGCCTGTTGCAGCCATATGGACTCCCAGGAACTTGTATGACCCAACCATTTCCACATCCATCCCCTGTATAGGGACTGCAGTCAGTTGTGCCTTGGTTCTCCTGAAGTCCACCACCATCTCCTTTGTTTTGCTGATGTTGAGCTGAAGGTGGTTCTGCTCACACCACAACACAAAGTCACTGATTGTGCTCCTGTACTCCTCCTCCTGCCAACCCCTGATGCACCCTACAATTGCGGAGTCATCCGAGAACTTCTGTAGGTGGCATGTTTCAGAGTTATATCTGAAGTCCGAGGTGTAGAGGGTGAACAGGAAGGGGGACAGGACTGTTCCCTGGGGGGCCCCTGTGTTGCTAACTGCCCGTTCTGACACACAGCTCTGTAGTCGCACAAATTGTGGCCTACCGTTCAGGTAGTCCGTGACTCAGGAGACTAAGGGTGTTTCCACTTTCATCCTCCTCATCTTCTCACCCAGTAGCAGGGGCTGAATGGTATTGAAGGCACTGGAGAAGTCCTCTGCAGAAGGTAGATGACCCTGATGTTGCGCTGGTATGCAAACTGCATGGGGTCCAGTGATGTACACACCAGGGGTCTGAGGTGAGCGAGGACTAACCTTTCCAGGGTCTTCATGATGTGGGAAGCGCTACAGGTCTGAAGTCATTCAGGACAGTGGGGTGTGCCTTCTTGGGCACTGGGACGAGGCAGGATGTTTTCCACAGCACAGGGACCCTTTCTAGGCTCAGGCTAAGGTTGAAGTGATGCTGGAGTATTCCACACAGTTAGTCAGCACAGACCCTAAGCACCCTTGGGCTGATGCCATCAGGGCCCGCCGCTTTCCACTGATGTAGTCTCTCCAGCTCTCTCTTCACTTGGTTGGTGTCTACACAAAAATGTATATAGTCTGTTATGCAGTCAGTAAGTCCATCGATGTCCTCCCCATGAGCCTCACAGAGCACATCCCAGTCTGTTGTTTCAAAGCAGTCCTGTGGGGCCTCATTCGCCTCCGGGGACCATCTCCTAATGGTCCTGGTGGTCGCAGGCTGCTGTTGGACCAAAGGCCTGTAGAGTGGAGTCAGGTGGACAAGGTTGTGATCCGATCTACCGAGGGGAGGGAGTGCAGTGGAGTTATATGCATAAACTGAATGTCATTGTCAATGAAAGCCTTTGACACTTATGGAATACTTGTAATTATACTTCAGTGTACCATAGTAACTACTGACATGAAGATCTAAGAACACTGATGCAGCAAACTTTGTGGAGACCAATACTTGTGCCATTCTCAAAACTTTTGACCACGACTGTATTTATATATATATAAACATTTTTTAAACATTTATTTAACTAGGCAAGTCAGTTAAGAACAAATTCTTATTTACAATTAACTGCCTGGTTCTGGCTATGAGTTGTAGGTGAAGTTCTTTTATAAAGGAGGATGACGAACATCTTTGTGTCAGGCTCTGGCCATAGGGAGTACCTTTTGGCCATGGTCAGAGCCTGACAGATCTAGATATTTTGTGTTGAATCCCCAATTGGAGACAGCTGTGAGACGTTGTCTCTGATTGGGGATTCTATTTAAGTTGCTCAACCCCACACGTTTGTGTGGGTCATTATTTAAATGTCATCATCAGAGTAAGTGTGTTGATGTTTCTTACGTTGTTGTTTTGTATAGTTCGGACTGAGTTTAGTTTTCGTGTGAAATAAATCATGTTGAACTATCGCTACGCTGCGCCCTGGTCTGTCTCTACACACGATCGTGACACTTTGCTGTCAGCAATTGCCCTTCCAATTCTTCATACTTTCTCTTTAGGTCCTGGTAAGTTAATTCACCTGTTTCTGTTTTAAATACATAGATTAAGGGGATGGATGTGGAAATGGTTGAGTCATACAAGTTCTTGGGTGTCCATATGGACAACAGACTGGAATGGGCTGGTAACACCGGGGCCCTGTACAAAAAGGGCCAGAGCCGACTCTACTTTCTGAGGAGGCTCAGGTCCTTCAACGTGTGCAGTAAACTACTGCATACCTTCTACCAGTCTGTGGTGGCCAGTGCCATCTTTTTTGCAGTGGTGTGCTGGGGAGCAAACATCAAAGCCGGTGATGCTACTCGGGTAAATAAGCTGATCAGGAAGGCTAGCTCTGTCCTGGGGATGAGCCTTGACACTCTAGAGGAGGTGGCGGAGAGACGGATCCTGGCCAAACTGCTGGCCATCATGGACAACGTCACCCACCCTCTGCACGCTATGGTTATGACGCAGAGGAGCTCTTTCAGTCACAGACTGATCCCACCACGGTGTGCCAGAGAGCGCTACAGGAGGTCCTTCCTGCCGGCGGCTATGAGACTATATAATGCCTCACCGGGGTGCCGTGCCGTCGGCAACATAGATCTGGAACTGTTGGGGTGCTAGGACCTAGTTTAATAATTATGCATCCATCCGTGAGTAACTCTGTTCCGTCAGCACTCATCCACTCAGGCCATACGTATTCATACAGGTCTGTATATACATACCCATGTACAGTTGTTATATTATATCACATGCAATATTGTAAGTAATTATTGGACCTAGGCATTCACTCAGGAATGCATATTAGTATCCTGCCAGTTGCACCTTTTCTCATTGCTTTTAGTATATCAAATGTGCAATAAGTGCAGTTGTCTGTAATTAAACCCTGCGCACTAAGGACTGTATTTTAAGGGAATTACTATTATTACCCCAATGATATCATACACACATTTAGCTATTAAAGTATCTCTTCCTGTCATTTACCTGTACAGTTTGTGTAAACATGCAAGTATTCACTTATCTGTAAATATAACTGTATACCTAACTGTACAGCTAATTTAACCATGCAAAATTTTCACCTACCTGTTCATTTACCCAGTCTGTCTATTAAGTAAACTATTATTACCCTCGCTCATATCATACGCATTAGCTACTGAAGTATTTCTCTGCCATCAACCTGTATAGTATAGTTAACCATCCAACATCCACCAATGTATAGTGTACATATTCAGCCAACCACTCATACTATGCAATGTCCTTTTATAGCTTTTTTTTGCACTCCAGATATCCTGTATTTCTATACTTTTTCATACTGCCGCTCTATGTATCATGTACCGTGTATCTGTCTTTTGTGTACTTTCGTTGTGGCATTTTGCACCTGCCCTGTGTTTTTGTTGTAGCTGCTTGATAATGAAATTTCCCCCCCGGGGGATCAATAAAGTACCTATCTATCTATCTATCTATCTATCTATCTATCTATCTATCTATCTATCTATCTATCTATCTATCTATCTATCTATCTATCTATCTATCTATCTATCTATCTATCTATCTATCTATCTATCTATCTATCTATCTATCTATCTATCTATCTATCTATCTATCTATCTATCTATCTATCTATCTATCTATCTATCTATCTATCTATCTATCTATCTATCTATCTATCTAACTTCTCTTTACAATGATCCTTCCAGCTGCATTTCTTTATGCAGACGGTGCATCTGTATTGCTGCATGCATGTACACCCAAAAAACTCTTTGCAAGGGTGATGGCAAGTTTCCCTGCAAGAATTACAATTTGTTGCCTTCTTGTCTACGGCACATTTCTCCTTCATACTTCCATCTAAAAGAATGGAGACATTTCTGATGGCTTCCATGTCCTCTTTATGATGCTCTAATTGATCTCTGATCTTCCTCAGTGCTTCTACCCGCTGCATTACAACTTGTAGCTGCTTTAATAAAGCCTGGATTACCATATCCAGTTGTTTGTATTTCTCTAAAACTTGACATATTAACACCAAGCTTTTTTCCCCCATTGTATTTATTGATTCAAAAAACATGGCCATGTTTTTCATTCTCCTTTCCCAAGGTGATTGACACACCTCATCATTTTCCTCCTCCTACTCTTCATCCTCTTCCTCATTATGTTCTACATCATCTTCATCCATTTGTGATCCAGCAAACACATTGTTGAATTTGAAGTAAACAGGTGTACCACTTTCATTTCTGACACATGGAACTTCTGCCATTATCAGTGCTTGAAGGACTGAAGGCTCCCCACTGTCTGCAAAAGTACTGAGGACCACAATGTTCTTTTCTATGTCCTTTCCAAAAATTCTAGGACAGAATCAAAAATGTGGTGGACTCCTTTTTGAGACTGAAACAGCTCCTGTTCGACATGCTGATGGTCAGAGAAAATGGAAGGTGATCATCTTCGTGACCAAAGATCTCATACACAGTGATGGCAGTTGTTGGTGAACTAGTTTGACTTTTACACTCATCAGCAATGATTTCAAATCTGTATTTATCTTCCCACTCTACGCCAAGGATGAGGGTTGATTTTCCTGATCCAGTTTCTCCCTTCATCAATATCATTCGGGTCATTTTGCTCTGGTCTTTTTTACCAAAAGTCCATCGCCTGATCTCTTCACTGTGATTCAGAATCTCTTTCTCTGTCATTAGCAGATACTTTGTTGGAGGTCCTGGACTGGTTCGTTTACAATCTTTTATGATGTCAGCTTGCAGAAGCTTTGACCTGGGTTCATTTTCTGAACTTATTGCGCTTGATGACTGTCTGTAAAAAACGAAGTATATATATATATAAAATAAAGATGAAATACCAGGGCAACAATTGTAGTAGTTTATTCATCCTGGTATTGCATCCTAAATATTTGAATGATCATTTAACTACATTCAGGGATTCTGGGATGTCTTTTATGCCAATATTGATTTTTATATATTGATAATTTTTCTAAAATTACATTTTATACCCTAAATATTTGGAATAAAACAACATAATATTTAACAGCTTTGGGAGTGATTCTCTGATATGTCTTGAATATCAGATCAGACTATCTGTAAATAAAGTGTATATCCCTGTTGGGTTATTGTGACCCCTGTTATGTCCTTTTCTAATTATCTCTGCTAGCATGATGACTCATGGCAAAAAAGAGTGGGGAGAGTGGTCAGCCTTGTTTAGTCCCTATCTCAAATAGGAATGGTTCAAAAGTGTACCATTTGTAAATACTTGCTTGGGGTGCTTTATATATTGTTTTAGTTTAATTAAGCAATCCCTTTTCTTCAAATTATTTTATTACTTTCATCACATTAGGAAAAAGGGATCCAGATCGGTCCAGTGTAGACCTCAGCAAAAGTTTGTGTGAAAGCATTCTTAATGACCCTGGACTGAAAAAGACAACATTCTATGATGTGGATGCAATCTACCTGGATCTTAGGCTGCATTTACACAGACAGACCAATTCTGATATTTTTTCCACTAATTGGTATTTTGAGCAATCACATCAGATTTGTTCATATCAGATATTTTTCAGAAAAGACCAATTAGTGAAAAAAAGATCAGCATTGTGCTGCTTGTGCAAACGTAACCTTAGTGGTCTAATTTGAAATCACTTAACATTCTATTTAAAATGTACCAAAATGGTTTGTGCAATAACAGTGCTGTTCACATCTGATTATAATGACATTATAATGTCTTCACAAGACACCTCAAAAGTTATGTTCCATTACAGTGCCTTTAATTGTTACGCATGTTCTTAAGATTGATTGATTCGCTAAATGGAAATAACAACAACTGGTTAAAAAAACACCTACAAAAACAAACATACAATGACCGTTACATTGCAATGTCTCGCCATCACCACTGCTGTACATTCTGTTTGACCGTTGACAGTACTTTTTTTAAATAGGTAAGTTGAATTAAATCATTTCATAATAATCACTGCCTACGATAGCAATCGTTGCCACGATTAGCACCAAATATTGCGACGAGCTCCGCAAGACTTTGCTCTCACACAGTAACACAGAGTATCTGTGCATGTGCAAGGGTTCACTTCACACTGCTACAACGTGGTAGCCACGAGACCAAAACAGCAGAGAAGTTTAGCCTAACGCTTCAACACTCTTTGTTGCGGAAATTGGCCCACTACTGCTGTTTAGTTTGTTCATCTATGTCATCTCAGTCTAACTTTAATTCATTCAATGAATTATTACACAATCAACATTATTACCATAGTGTATAAAACAAGCTTAGTACTTTCAAGATATATTTTGTGACTTAGTATCTAACTAAATAATGATGTTTGATACACAAATCATTGTCAACTGTTAGACTATTCTTGCTGTCCAATATGTTACTATTGGATATTTTCATTATGAGCGTAATCACATAATCACATGTTGCAGTAAAAAATGTCTCTTGACATAGTGTCTCTTTTAAATATATTGAGTTGCACCCCCTTTTGCCCTCAGAACAGCTTCAATTCATTGGGCGTGGGCTCTACAAGGTGTCGAAAGTGTTCCACAGGGATGCTGGCCCATGTTGACTCCAATGCTTCCCACGGTTATGTCAAGTTGGCTGGATGTCCTTTGCGTGGTGGACCATTCTTGATACACAGTGTTGAGAGGTGAAAAACTCAGCAGCTTTGCAGTTCTTGACACACTAAAACCAGTGCGCTTGGCACCTACTACCATACCCCGTTCTAAGGCAATTGCCTTTTTTGTCTTGCCCATTCACCCTCTGAATGGTACACATATACAGTCCATGTCTCAATTGTCTAAAGGCTTAAAAATCCTTCTTTAACCTGTCTCCTCCCCTTCATCTACACTGATTGAATTGGATTTAACAGGTGACATCAATAAGGGATCATAGCTGGATTCACCTGGTCAGGCTATGTCATGGAAAGAGCAGATATTCCTTATGTCAGCTTTTGTTTGAGGGCATCTTCTTGCTTACTCCAGACAGTTTTGAACCGGTTCTCTATCATGAATGCTATGTGCTGGGCCAGCTGATTTTATCCGTCTTTACACACTCTTTTTATTTATATTTTATTTAACTAGACACGTCAGTTAAGAACAAATTCTTATTTACAATGGCATCCTACCCCGTCCGACACTGGGAAAATTGTGCTCCACCCTACGGGACTCCCAATCACGGCCGTATGTGATACAGCCTGGATTCAAACCAGGGACTGTAGTAACACCTCTTGCACTGAGATGCTGTGTCTTAGACCACTGCGCCACTCGGGAGCCCTACTCTTACTGGTTACAAATCATTTGTCACGTGCGCCGAAAATAACAGTTGTAGACCTTACAGTGAAATGGTTACTTACAAGTCCTAAGTAAGCACAAAATGCAAATAGCTAATCATGCAATGTCCATCCTTTCATTTTTTAAGACCCCATCCCTTGCCTTGTTCAAGTTTTTCCTTGGTCATTGAAGATACCTGCAGAGCTTTTGCCTTCATTTCCTGAAGTTTTTTTACCCTGTTGATATTTTCTGTCTCTCGATGAATCAGAATATCAATGTATTCCTCTGCTGTCAATGGATTGGGCCTTAGAGCAATCTCCTCTAGTCTTGCCACACATTTGTATGAAGTCTCCAGCAGTTCGATTCCTTTGTTGTTTGCTTCTTGTATCTCAGACTGAATCTTATCCTCCGCTGTGATTGTTCCACCTAGTCCCTGTCCATACTCAAATGTTATATTATTGAATGTGTCAGGCTCTGGCCATAGAGAAGCCTATTGCTTCTCTATAATTCTATGGTCAGAGTCTGGCAGTTCTATATCTGTGTGGTGTTGTGTGTTGGATCCCTAATTAGAGGCAGCAGCTATGTAGTAGGATCCCTCTAATTAGGGATCCTACTTAAGTGTGTATGTTCCACTCCCTAGGCGTGGTTCATTGTATTCAGTTCCGTTCATGTAAGGTATTTACTTTTGTTATATCGTGTTTCCTTTGTATAGTTTGTAAGGTTTTGAATATTACTTTATTAAAGCATGTCGAACTATTACTGCGCTGCGCCTTGGTCCATTTATACACCCGAGCGTGACAGAATGTTTTCCTCACTACTTTGGGGGCTCTCTGGTATTCCACCTTTTCTTTGATATGATCTTTCCAGGAACATTTGCCAGGGCAGATTTTACAAAGGCGGTTTCTCATGACTTCACAAAGAAATAACAGCTTCTGTGGGGCTAATGGACACCTTAGATGACAAGTCATTCCACAGTTATTGCAGTTGGCTACCATCTTTTCAGATTCAAACCTTACAAATGTGTTAGTGATGACCACAAATTCAAAATCTTTTTGAGCCTCATTTCTTTAAGTTCGATCTGTTTGTCAAGGGTTATCTTTAGCTGATCTTCTATCCCATCAATACAAGCCTCAAGATGTCTGCGTTCCGCTAGTACTTCTTGGGTCAGCTGCAAGCTTCTTGTTTCCAGAGTTGTTAGCAGGTTGATGAACTTCGCCATGCTGTTCTCTCCCATTGCCCAATTTCGTCTATTATTTGTTAATCAGTTGATCTGTTTGTGAAAGATATAATGTTGAATTTCAGAATCTCTTTTGAATACGGAATTCCGGCTTCCTTAATGGCTTTTAGAGCAGGGGGAGGATGACTGCCTCTGCTTGCAAATGTGATGAGTGCCAGGATGTTTTTTCCAAATATGGAAAGGATGGACTCCAATATGTAATGTTGGGTGAGACGAACCTCATCCTCTCTAACAACAAAACACACTGCATCAATTTGGTGCACTCCATTTTTTGACTCAAACAATTCTTGAAGGTTTTTAGTAATGAGTTGATCTTGTTCAATCCCATTTGTGTCTCCAAATCCTGGAGTATCAATGATTGTAAGTGAAAAAGGAACACAGTCCCCTTCATACACAGTGATGTCAGTAGTTTGAGATGCAGTTCGACTCTTTCTTTCAGCTAGGATTAATTGGAATCTTTTGTTGTCCTCCCATTTGACCCCGAGGATGTAGTTGACAGTATAGTTGATGAGAGTCTACATTTGATCCAGTGCTACAGCTTGCGGTCCTGTAATGAGAGTAGACATACAGGACTATCAATCAGGTGAACAGTACCAGTAATGAGAGTATACATACAGGTCTGTCAATCAGGTCAACAGTACCTGTATAGAGAGTATAAATACAGGTATATCAATCAGGTGAACAGTACCTGTAATGAGAGTATACATACAGGTCTATCAATCAGGTGAACAGTACCTGTAATGAGTGTATACATACAGGTATATCAATCAGGTGAACAGTACCTGCAATGAGAGTATAAATACAGGTATATCAATCAGGTGAACAGTACCTGTAATGAGAGTATAAATACAGGTATATCAATCAGGTGAACAGTACCTGTAATGAGAGTATAAATACAGGTATATCAATCAGGTGAACAGTACCTGTAATGAGAGTATACATACAGGACTATCAATCAGGTGAACAGTACCTTTAATGAGAGTATACATACATGTCTATCAATCAGGTGAACAGTACCTTTAATGAGAGTATACATACAGGACTATCAATCAGGTGAACAGTACCTGTGATGAGAGTATAAATACAGGTATATCAATCAGGTGAACAGTACCTGTAATGAGAGTATAAATACAGGTATATCAATCAGGTGAACAGTACCAGTAATGAGAGTATACATACAGGTATGTCAATCAGGTCAACAGTACCTGTATAGAGAGTATAAATACAGGTATATCAATCAGGTGAACAGTACCTGTAATGAGAGTATACATACAGGTCTATCAATCAGGTGAACAGTACCTGTAATGAGTGTATACATACAGGTATATCAATCAGGTGAACAGTACCTGCAATGAGAGTATAAATACAGGTATATCAATCAGGTGAACAGTACCTGTAATGAGAGTATAAATACAGGTATATCAATCAGGTGAACAGTACCTGTAATGAGAGTATAAATACAGGTATATCAATCAGGTGAACAGTACCTGTAATGAGAGTATACATACAGGACTATCAATCAGGTGAACAGTACCTTTAATGAGAGTATACATACAGGTCTATCAATCAGGTGAACAGTACCTTTAATGAGAGTATACATACAGGACTATCAATCAGGTGAACAGTACCTGTGATGAGAGTATAAATACGGGTATATCAATCAGGTGAACAGTACCTGTAATGAGAGTATAAATACAGGTATATCAATCAGGTGAACAGTACCTGTAATGAGAGTATAAATACAGGTATATCAATCAGGTGAACAGTACCTGTAATGAGAGTATAAATACAGGTATATCAATCAGGTGAACAGTACCTGTAATGAGAGTATAAATACAGGACTAACAATCAGGTGAACAGTATTGTCACCATGGAAACCCATACAACCATACTGTTTGCCAACATAATAAGGAATTTGGGTCATGTGATAATGAAACACATTTAATATTTTCCTGAAATACAGTACAAAAACATTTAGATCTTTGATTAATATTCAGACCTCTAGTTCTGAAATAGTTATCAAGAAAAAGTGTATAAAAATGTATATAATTATTGCAACAAGTTTTTTTTATGTTTCAACTTGGCATATCAGGGTTGGAATCTAATTCATATTTTAAGAATGGGTGTTTTGTTTCATTACCTAATGGCAGTTTCTGTGTGAAAGTTTGTGTGTGAGAGGTGCAACCTTGGATCTTTTGGCTAAACCTCTGACATTGATTAAAGATGTTGATATTTTGCATTTGAGTCAATTGAATGCTTACAATGTGTTGGGAAATATAATCTTGAGCTATGCATAATTAATGTGCCTATAACGCAAAACATAGATGCTTTGCATAATTAATTTGCCTATAATGCAAAACATAGATGCTCATTCAACATTAATGCTGACACAGGGAACAAACTGAGGAGCAGACAGATATAGAGGGAGTAATCAACAAAGTGAAGGAGTCCAGGTGAGTCCAATGAGCGCTGATGCACATAACGATGGTGACAGGTGTGCGCAGCCTGGCGCCCTCGAGCGCCAGAGAGGGAGAGCGGGATCAGGGGTCTAAGCATACCGCTGTCTGTATCCTCCTGACTATGTTTTAAAGGAACTAAATATGCTTCTCTGCATCTCTAAAATCTGGGTAAAAGATTGTAAGGAATGTTCACTACATTTAGCTATTGCTTGCTTTTCTACCAACCTTACCAGCAGGCATGCAATCTGAGATACAGTAGTTAGACAAGCTAGCCACTCTAAATTGTATTGCTTCTTTAAGCTTTCCCATGCATAAATAAATAGATTGAGTTATAATGAATACATCGATTTGCTTTTGTTCAGAGGAGCCCCAACTTCCCACAAAGTGTTGGACTATTTCATCATACTTGTGAAGTTGTCTCATTCTATGTCAAAATCTTGACAGGCATTTGAGCGGAAGCACAATGGAGAAACATACTGGATGTATGCAACAACATTTCTGCCTAAATAGATAAATAAATAAAAACATGCAATTCAAACCTTGCACCACTCTGATGCCCAGCATGGGTTCAACCATGTCAGTTTCAGTCTAAGCCTGGCCATAGAGAAGCCTATTTGCTTCTCTATGTAACCATGGTCAGAGTCTGACAGGTCTATTCTTTCGGTATCTGGTGGTGGTTTGTGTTGGATCCCTTATTAGAGGCAGCTGCTGCGCATCGTCTCTAATTAGGGATCCTACTTAGGCTTGTAATTTTCACACTGGGTTTGAGGATCGTTGTCGATATATTTCGCAGTCACGGTGACAGTAAGTGTGCAACTTTGTGTTACGTCCGTCCGTTCATTTCAGTTTTGTTTTGGTGAACGTGACGTTGTGTCGTGTTTGTTTTGTGTTGTATAGTTCGTTCTTTTGGCAATTTTATACATAGTATAAATAAAAAGAATATCAAACTATAATCCCTGCGCTGCGTCTTGGTCCATGTATGCACCCTCTCGTGACAGAACGACCCACCAGTACGAGACCAAGCAGCGTAACTGGGGAGAGATGGAGAGAGAGGAAGTGCCGCGTAATAGACGGGGCGCGAGACGGAGAAGAGCCCGAAAGCAACCCCAAGATGATTGGGGAGGGGCTATGGGGGTGGTCGGGTGTAGAGGAAGAGGCACCAGTCCCACTTTCCAGGTGGTATTCGCAGAGGCCGGAAACTAAGTGCGTGGGGGAATACCGAAAGAGGGAGGAGTATGAGAGGATAATGGAGCTATGTTGGCGTAATATGGAGGAGTGTGAGAGCGAGAGGAGGGATCTGGTGTTAAAGGTGCCCAAGATGAGCATCCCCAGTCCGGGTCCGGTCGTCGGCTCCACTCCCATGCAAGAGCAGTCCGCTTCACCGATGTCCAGTCCGGGTCCGGATCTGCTCCACTCCCCGCATCCGACCTCCAGTGAGTGCGCCCAGCCAGGTGCTTCCAGTGCCGGCTCCACGCACCCGACCTCCGGTCCGCCTTCCCAGTCCGGTACCTCCCATGCCAGAGCAGTCCGCTTCACCGATGTCCAGTCCAGGTCCGGACCTCTGCCCTACTCCCCTCACCCGACCTCCAGTGCGTGTGCCTAGCCAGGTGCTTCCTGTGCCAGCTCCACGCATCCGACCTCCGGTGCGCCTCCCCAGTCCGGTAGGACCCGTGCCGGCTCCCCGCACCCGACCCCCAGTGCGTGTGCCTAGCCAGGTGCTTCCTGTGCCAGCTCCACGCACCCGACATCCGGTGCGCCTCCCCAGTCCGGTACGTCCTGTGCTGGCCCTCCGTTGCCCGGAACCTCCAGCAAGGGTCCGCCGCCCAGAACCTCCAGCGAAGGGCCGCAGCCCGGAACCCCCAGCGAAGGTCCGTAGCCCGAAGCCTATAGCGAAGGTCCGCAGCCCGGAACCTCCAGCGAAGGGCCGCAGCCCGGAACCCCCAGCGAAGGTCCGTAGCCCGAAGCCTATAGCGAAGGTCCGCAGCCCGGAACCTCCAGCGAAGGTCCGCAGCCCGGAACCTCCAGCGAAGGTCCGCAGCCCGGAACCTCCAGCGAAGGTCCGCAGCCCGGAACCTCCAGCGAAGGTCCGCAGCCCGGAACCTCCAGCGAAGGTCCGCAGCTCGGAACCTCCAGCGAAGGTCCGCAGCCCGGAACCCCCAGTTTTTGAAGATTAGCAATGTATATTTGTTGTGATAACCTTACTTACTAATCAGCCTTTCTTCACTTTTGTTTTATTTTTCAGAATCATCAGGAGACATAATTCTGACTCAGTCTCCTAAATCTCAGTCTGTTAGCCCAGGAGAGACTGTCTCTATCAGCTGTACAGCCAGTTCAAGTTCCAGTAATAATCTCCACTGGTACCTGCAGAAACCTGGAGAAGCTCCTAAACTCCTGGTTTATTATGCTACAAACCGTCAGTCTGTGATTCCAGGTCGTTTTACTGGGAATGGATCTGGTAGATAATTTACTCATTATACTCTGACCATCAGTGGAGTCCAGGCTGAAGATGCAGGAGATTACTACTGTCAGCAGGGTTACAGCTTTCCGTTCACACAGTGTTAGAACGTCGTACAAAAACCTCCCTCAGCTAAAGAGGAACTGCTTTCATTCAAGCTACTAAAACTTCTGAAGTCATCAAAATATGACATATTATCAATAATACTATGTAATTAGTTTGAAATCTAGACTATATAGGATTCATATATTCAACGTGTTATGCAAAAATTGGAAACCATTGCAATTTTGATTGATTCAATAATTTATTCAATCAATCAATCAAATGTATTTATGAATCAATCAATCAAATGTATTTATAAAGCCCTTTTTACATAATCTAATGTCACAAAGTGCTATATAGAAACCCAGCCTAAAACCCCCAAAACCCCAGAAAGCAATGCAGGTGTAGAAGCACGATGGCAAGGAAAAACTCCATAGAAAGGCAAAAACCTAGGAAGAAACCTTGAGAGGAACCAGGCTCTGAGGGGTGGCCAGTACCCTTCTGGCTGTGCCGGGTGGAGATTATAACAGTACATGGACATTAAGGCCAGATCTTTCTCCAAGATGTTCAAACGTTCATACATGACCAGCAGGGTCAAATAATAATCACAGTGGTTGTAGAGGTTGCAACAGGTCAATACATCAGGAGTAAATGTCACTTGGCTTTTCATAGCCGGGCATTTAGATTTTGAAATAGCAGGTGCGTTAGAGAGAGAAAGTTGAAAACAGCAGGTCTGGGACATGGTGGCACGTCCAGTGAACAGGTCAGGGTTCCATAGCTACAGGCAGAAGAATTTAAACTGGTGCAGCAGCACGACCAGGTGGACTGGGGACAGTAAGGAGTCATTAGACCAGGTGGTCCTGAAGCATGGTCCTAGGGCTCAGGTCCTCCAGGAGGGGAGGTAGAGTGGGAGAGAGAGAGAATTAGAGAGAGCATACTTAAATTCACACAGGACACTGGATAATGACATTAGATTATAACAAACTGACCCTAGCCCCCCGGCACATAGACTATTGCAGCATAGATACTGGAGGCTGAGACAGGGGGGGGTCAGGAGACACTGAGGCCACGTCCGACAATACCCCTGACAATACCCCAGGACAGGGCCAACCAGACAGGATATAACCCCACCCACTCTGCCAAAGCACAGCCCCAACACCACCAGAGGGATATCAACAGACCACCAATCTACTACCATGAGACAAGGCTGAGTATAGCCACGAAGATCCCTTCCACTGCACAAGCCAGAGGGGGCGACAAACCGGACAGGAAAATCACGTCAGTGACTCAAGTGTCGCACCCCTCCTAGGGATGGCATGGAAAGCACCAGTAAGCCAGTGACTCAGCCCCCGTAATAGGGTCGGAGGCAGAGAATCCCAATGGAGAGACAGGAACCGGCCAGGCAGAGACAGCAAGGGCGGTTCGTCGCTCCAGTGCCTTGCCGTTCACATTGGCACCCCTGGGCCAGACTACACTCAATCATAATTAAATGAATTTGTATACATCTCATGAATTTAAACAATCCTGATTTACCAATAATTGAAGTCCTTTGAAATGATATAACTTTATTTAATAGAACAGACCCCATCCCAGATGTGTCCTTCACATTGAATCAATATATACATTTAAAAAGAAAACAAGTAAGGATTTTATATTTTTGTATTCACAACTAAAGTTAGTTATAAGGTACATTTTATCTCCCAATGTTAACACATGTCCTAACTGTTAGTAGTAAAGTCTATGTGTTTTTGGCCCTGTCTGTGTGTTTCAATATCCCATTGGAGGTTGTGTTCATGGCTGGGGCTCCTCTGATCTCAGGTCAGTATGAGTAAGGGAGACCTCCTGCTGGATTGCAACTCTAGCTTGGAACACTCTTCTCTCTGGAATTCCATTCACAAACACACTGGGACACGGAGGATACCGAGCTGTAGAGGATGCTTCACTTTTGAAGAAGATGCTGAACCAAGTGTTATAACTAAAGATTGTGATAAGTTGTCTGTTATGTTCAGGACATCAGGTTCTGATTTACCTCTGTTCACAATAGATCTCTGAAAGTTCAACCTGTCTGACCCAACTCAACTATTCATCACACTGCCCATATTACACTTCTATAACCCTTCAACCCTGAAAGATTGAAGGAAGTCATATAGATTCCAATTTAAGAAACACCCCTTTCATATGATTAAACAGT
This sequence comes from Thymallus thymallus, assembly GCA_023634145.1. NCBI lineage: Eukaryota > Metazoa > Chordata > Actinopteri > Salmoniformes > Salmonidae > Thymallus > Thymallus thymallus. The sequence goes on from CM042395.1 coordinate 11,089,637, forward strand.
ACATAGTAGTAGTCATAGATACACATAGTTAACCACAGTATAAAAACCCATCAAAATACCCTTGGGTAGATTTCCCCATTTGAACGTTATGCAAAATCCAGTGTAAAGTCTGCTTCCCCAGCCCATGTTTAGTTCTCTAGTCAAATACACAGCTGCCCCAGTCTCAGAGGATTTGATGTCAGGAGATTGTGAGCTGTGGTGGAGTGGAAACTCAGATTTGCATGGCCAGAGTGACTTCCACGCTCGCAGAATAGAGCAGTACCGTGGCCAGATGTTCACGTGTCCCCAGAGAGTTTCAGTGAGTTTTTCAGTGTTGGTATCAATCATGGCTTCAGTATTAGTATCATGAATACCAGTAAAGCATATGGCTTCAGTATTTATATAATCATTAAGACCAGTGAGTTTAGAGCACATGGCTTCAGTATTTATATAATCATTAAGACCAGTGAGTTTAGAGCACATGGCTTCAGTATTTATATAATCATTAAGACCAGTGAGTTTAGAGCACATGGCTTCAGTCAGTATCACTGCAGATATCATTTTGACGTGTACCAAATTTGGCCCAAATAGCCATGCACTCTATGAGAGACGTTCATTGACTGAAATGTATTAGGAAAATAATTTTCTAAGGGTTATATATATCTCCATATATAATGGTAACACTCATTTGATAAGGATATACAGGCAATAATATTAAGGATGGAAAAAGTATTTATTATCTCATCATGTCAGAACCAACAGCATTACAGCAATAAAGCTTATAACAAATGTAAGAAAGTCAAGCAGAACTATGACATCAGAAACAGACAGATATTCTGGACTAAGGTCCAGCCCAGCACCAGACCAGTGTAATAGTAGTGCTGGGTCAGTAAGAAAGAGAGATGCTGAGTGCAGAACAGAGTAAAAACAGTGGAGTGAGAGGGGGGAGCTCATTAATCAGAACACTGGTCTCTCCTCAGTGTCTCAGAGAGCGGAGACTGGGATCCCTGAGTGGCCTCACAGGTCACAGAGTCCACCTTCTTCCACTGGTCGACAGGGAGGGTCAGGGTGCTGCTCCAGCTGTAGTGGCCGTCCTTCTCCAAGACCTCAGGGCTCGCGATCACCTCCCAGGTGTTGCTGCTGCTGCCGTCCGCCTTCCAGCTCAGCTTCCAGTCTGAGGGGAAGCCCTTGTTGGCCAGGCACATGAGAGTGGCCTTGCCCTGCTGCAGCTCAACACTGGAGGGGGGCAGGACTGTCAGGGTGGGTCGAACGTCACCTAGGAGAAAGGTGGGAAGTTAGGGAGATGGGATCTATAAATTAATCACCAGACTGATTCAACAATAACGATGAACAGTTTCATTAGTAGGTTTCTGTTCCTCATATAGACAGTTTATCAGTCTTTCTGTCACTCTCACTTCCCTTTGAGTAGCTACTGAAGCATATTATAACTACAGGAGATTACTAAAAATACATTAAACTATCTTCAAAATGTGAAATATTTCAGCATTCTCCCTTATTGTAATGGAATAAACTCCTAAGAATCAAAGTGCATTTCATTATTAGTTATTAATTATTATTATTATTATTATTATTATCATCATTATTATTTTAAAGAACATTTCACAGAATGTATGAATTCTTAAATTATGAATTAGTTTAAAATCGGTTGATAATATGCCTATGCTGAGGATGTAAATTCCAGTTGATTGTAAACATCTAACAATAACATACATTTCATTTAAAAGACACACTAAATAATTTAAACGTTTGAATTCATCGAGAAAAAAAAGTATGTGTAATTTACAAGATATTCTATCACAAATTGTAAATAAATGTATGTTCAAACGAACAGCAGAACAGCCGGACTTCGCGAGATAGCAAGACTTTTCAATAGATATTTTTTTTAATTTTCTTTTTATTTAACCTTTATTTAACTAGGCACGTCACTTAAGAACAAATTCTTATTTACAACGACGGCCTACACCGGCCAAACTTGGACGACGCTGGGCCAATTGTGCGCCGCCATATGAGACTCCCAATCACAGCCAGTTGTGATACAGTCTGGATTCTAACCAGGTTGTCAGTAGTGACGCGTCTAGCACTGAGATGCAGTGTCTTAGACCAAGATCAAATAATAGAGCAAATTAGCGAATAGCAAATCTGAGTTATACTTTGCAGCTGATTGATGGGGTAAATTTAAGTTGAATAAAACCATCTTACAACAATTATATACATTAAAAAGACACATTAAAACAAAATGAATAGTGATATGATTAATGAGAAATGGTCTCTTAACCAAAAATAATTGTTTTCGAGGTCTAACCAAAAGGTATTTAGACATTTGAAGAGAATAACTATTTTACTAAAAACATAACCATGCATAGCATTTTTTTCCATTTTAATCTTAGTTTCTTCTCTCACAAGATCATTAAAACATCTACATGCAAGGTCAGAACATTTTATTTATTAGGTAGGTACACTTACTTCCAACATCCAGTCTAGTGCCTCCACCAAAAGTGTACCACAGTGATACAATCTCATTCAGCGGCCGTTCAAAAACCTCTGACACTATTGAGACTTTTACTCTTTGTAACTCAAACTTTAGCTAAAGCACTTTGTATAACCTTGTTTAATATATTATATCTTGAATAGGCATTTTAATTTATGTAAATGTACGTCTAAGGAAAATAAATGCAACACGAATTCTACAAAAATAAATATACATTTCTACTTTCTATTTAAGGGAGTTGTAATACTGTATTGTATTAGATAGATAGATAGATAGATAGATAGATAGATAGATAGATAGATAGATAGATAGATAGATAGATAGATAGATAGATAGATAGATAGATAGATAGATAGATAGATAGATAGATAGATAGATAGATAGATAGATAGATAGATAGATAGATAGATAGATAGATAGATAGATAGATAGATAGATAGATAGATAGATAGATAGATAGATAGATAGATACTTTATTGATCCCGGAGGGGGACATTTCTAAAACTAAATTTTGATATCAGAAGTCAAGGTCTAAAATTGAATACTTACTGCCAACACTCAGTTTGGTCCCCCCACCGAAAGTCAACCACAGTGATAGAGTCTGATTGACTGGCTGTACAAAAACCTCCAGACAGACACAGAGGGAAATGGTAAAAGAGACATGGAGCTGCTCAATGAATGCTGCTTTGTAACTGTTGCCCCCTACTGGTACACTCTGGAACTCCATTAGGTTGGACACGTTCACGTTCCCCATTGAATTTTCATCAGTATGAAAACTGCTGTACAGTAGACTATGTTGATTGATACACAGTGCCTTCAGGAAGTTTTCACACCCTTTGACTTTTTCCACATTTTGTTGTTTAACAGCCTGAATTTAAAATGGATTAAATTGAGATGTTGTGTAACTGGCCTTCACAAAATACCCCATAATGTAAAGGGGAATTATATTTTTCTAAATGAAAAGCTGAAATTGCTTGAGTCAATAAGTATTCAACCCCTTTTTTATGGCAAGGCTAATTAAGTTCTGGAGTACACATGTGCTTAACAAGTCACATAATAAGTTGCATGGATTCACTCTGTGTGCAATAATTATTAGTTTATGCCACTCCGACATTGCTCGTCCTAATATTTATATATTCCTTAATTCCTTTCTTTTACTTTAGATTTGTGTGTATTGTGTGTTTTGTTGTGAATTATTAGATATTAATGCACTGTTGGAGCTAGAAACACAAGCATTTTGCTACACCCACAATAGCATCGGCTAAACATGTGTATGTGAATAACACTTGATTTGAGTATTTGATTTGACAATACAGTACTATCCAAAATATCAGAGTGAAAAGAAGGAAGCCTGTACAGAACAAAAATATTCCAAAACATGCATCCTGTTTGCAATAAGGCACTAAAGTAAAACAAAAATATACAATTCTATCAATTTTGTACTATGGCATTGTTGAATACTCCTTTTCTGATTGGCTTGAAGGGCATTTCTAGAGCGTGCATTATATCCCTATAACTCAAGATATATCACCACTGTAGAATTCAATGGCTTGTTCATTCGTGCATGTTTTATGTTTGAGCTGAAAGCAAAAGAGGAATTGTGAAAACATTATTGGCATTGTTGAATTCGATTTTCATAACTAGCAAGCTAGGACTGATGGGTTGGTTGGCTAATCTAGCAAGTCTGTTTATTTATATAACTAAGTTACCATGGCAGCAACCTATTTTTCCTTTCTTTTTTTTTGTATTTTTTATTTATTTCTTTATTTTTGTTTGTTGTTGTTTTTTACACCTTCCACATTGCAATTTCAGGTGTTTTAAAAAATTCTAAATTCATACTTCATGCCCCCTCTAAAATAATTGGTGCTTGAGACTGTAGAGTCAGAGATTATGTTAAACCCATAGAGAATGACATCATCTCTTGGTTAGGATGATGGACAATAGCGTTCCTCTGTGGAGGAAGGCCTGCTCTGGTGATGCTGGGAAACACTAGTAATAATATGTCAATAACATGTCTCTCTTCAGTCTGTGCTGCGGCTGCTCTCCTCCAGCTGCTACTAGAACAATAATAAATAAAATAATATATGCCATTTAGCAGATGCTTCTATCCAAAGAGACTTACAGTTATAAATGTCAAAGGTGGAAAATGACAGGTTCTTTTGCATCTGGGTTGAGCAGGCTGAGTGAAGTAGGGACCAAACACAAAACTCCAGTAATAACATTTAATAAATAATAGGGAATGGTATACAAGTTCACATTTTCAGCAGTGGCCATTCTCACTGGGCCCGGAACATTCACAAACCATGCCAATTAAAATAAAACTAACAAACAATCAATAAAACAAAAAGCCACAGGAACTGGTGCAGTTTAGCAGGCAGGCATCCATCTTGTTTTTCTCAAACTCACAAGACTCCATCATTTCCCACACGCTCCCGTAAACCACCATACCTCTGGACTGAATCTGGAACAAGAGGGTTTCAATAAACACATCTGAAATCACATGATACATTAATTATGCAATGGGAGGTCTCGTTTGGTTAATGAGGCAACACTCTCAACAACTTATCTTGAGGAAGCGCCCTGGGCCCCGTCCCCCCCACTTGGCCTGATAGTTGCTTCCCCCTCTCTGTGTATCTGCAAATAAATCTGCTTCATACAAATGTCCAGTTATTGTCAATAGTTTCCCAAATTAAGATAACATAAGATAGCAGTATTGGTAGAATCTGTCGCAGCGAGGAAATTAAAAGTACGAACATCCCACTGGGGACAGACGTCAATTCAGACCATTATTCAGACCAAACTTTACAATTGTCACTGCATTCATGCAGGTCACGTTCTCCTGGCATTCGCCAAACCCATATTTGTCCGTCAGACAGCCAGATGGTGAAGCGTGATTCATCACTCCAGAGAACGCTTTTCCACTGCTCTGGAGTCCAATACCATTGAGCTTTACACCACTCCAGCCGACGCTTGGCATTGCTCATGGTGAACGAACAGTTTGTGTGCTGACGTTGCTTCCAGAGGCAGTTCGGGACGGGGTAATGAGTGTTGCAACAGAGGACAGACGCTTCAGCACAGCCTTTCGTATATAGCTTGAAACGATCGTCTCATTGTCCTGTGTTACAGTTGAAACTGTCTAATTGTGATAATCAGGTTGATAATAGCCTGGGTGACACAATCGGAAGTATCTCACTGTTAATGGTTAACCACAAACACAGAAATCTCTCTCTCTGTCACTCGCGCACGCACACACACACAGAGCTCATTAGAAAGAAGCTGATCAGAGACAGTTAACCCATATCACTTTCCTTATAATCACTATGACAAGTGATCAAGAGAAGAGAATAAACTTGCGAGGATTTCAAGCAGACTCTGTTTTGTAGTGTGCAGACTGTTCTGGGGTTTCCAGCACCTGCAAAATAAAACAAAGAATTAGATGTCTAAAGTCTTCTCTTACATCTCTTATCTTATTCTTTCACCGACCATGGAGAACCTCAACTCCTCCAACATCTCCAGCTTGGACCCCACCTCCACTGATTTGTGCTGCATGATTTCGAGCATCGTCCTGGGGCTGTGCTGTGCACTGGGCCTCCCTGGTAACATAGCTGTCCTGGTGGTCATACTGTGCCTCTCACCCCAACGCCCAACTTTACCCTGTGCCTCATGCGGAACCTGGTGTCCTCCAACATAGGGTAGCCTAGATGTTTTATTTTGGTGATCTGTCTCCCTTCAAGCTTGGCCTCCAAATCCTGAATTGTATTGCTTCTGTCATCTTTCAAATGCATGAATATGTAGATTTTGTTTTCATGAATACATCAATTTGTTGTTACTCTTACAGTACATCTACTTCTGCTATGGTTCAGAGGTTCCCCAACTTTCCATAAAATGATGGACTATTTCATCATACTTGTGAAGTTGCCTCATTGAATGTCAGAATCTTGACAGGTATTTGAGCAGTGAGCCCAATGGAGAAACACACTACATCTACGCAATTTCATCCCCACTCAACGTCCATGAGATCGGCATGATACTGTAGTTTTCTCTGCGGGGGGTTGTGATTGGGTGGTAAAAAGCATGAGCTGACACAAAAATGTTTGTAGAGGTGCTGACTAACGGAAAGTAAACTGTACAAAAAGAAAGAAAGTCGCACACAGTACATATGCTCCCAACAACTGAATGGGTATATAATTATAAATGTTTAAATGTAACCTTAATTTAACTAGGCATGTCAGTAAATAACAAATTCTTATTTACAATGATGGCCTACCTAAAGGGTCAGCCCCTGGAGCAAATTAGTCTAAATTGCCTTGCTCAAGGACACATCGACAAGTAGAGTGGGAACTGTGGGGGAAATGTTTTGCATGTCAGCCACATCATGTGCAAAACCTTTTGGGACTGTATCAACAGGCGACTAATGAAAAAAATTGCCAAAAGTTTGAGTTTCTTTATATATATATATATTTCTTTATATATATATATATATAAAGAAAAACACACACTTGATATATATATATATATATATATATATATATATATATATATATATATATATATAAGATTTTGGGGAACTCAAACTTTTGGCAATTTTTTTCATTAGTCGCCTGTTGATACAGTCCCAAAAGGTTTTGCACATGATGTACACATCACACATACTGCCATTACACACTGTGGTCAGAGGAGGGCGACAGCGCGCCACTACTGTCCACCATTAGATTGTTTGAAGGATACTGAAGTAGCTATTCTATTTTTAAAGGGGCAATCAGCAGTTGCTACATCTATTATTGGACTCAAAAGAATACACTGTAACTTATAAATACCTCATTAGCTTATAAATGCCTCATAAGTTCAACTGTCGTACCGCATCAGAATGGAAAATATAAGCTTGTTGGATTCCAATGTTTGTAAACAAAGTAAATGTCAACAAACACTATATAGCCTCAAACATTTGAATTTCATTATAATTTTGGTATCATGGATGGTGCGTCCTTGCATCCATATCGCTGTCTATGAATTTGAGAGTGGTTACATTTTTCCAGCCACATCCCTCAGCTTTCTACCGAAACAGGGGCGTTGAAAACGCTTTGTTATTGTTTCAACTGCTGATTGCCACTTTAAGCTTCATTTACCTTCTCCTGAGACTGACATCCACTGTGCAAGCGGGTTAAACTAGGCCCCATTTAAGATATAGTTGTTACATTGTGTGGTTTATGGTTTTAATATTCTCAAATATGATATGATACAGTAGGGCTACCTTTGGAAACTGATGACTTCATTTATCTGTGTGTGTGCACGTGCACGGTGCATTTATTTGCATAAAAGATGAAAGCTTTGCATAGCTGTCCTGCCTCATTTCTCCACATAAAACCCCAGTGTTGATCAGTGACTGTTCACTCCTTTCAGAGCCACTGACACGCAGCACAATGATGATGTCACTAATTCTACTGCTGGGGACACTGGCGCTCCTTGTTCAGAGTGAGAGAAAACTTGATTCATGATGGGTTTGGCTTCTGATTTAAACTTAGGTTGTGAATATTGCATTTCATTTTTTTTTTATCATCTGGTTTTGCCTGCTATGTTTTATTATCGGCTTTGGAAGATTATCAATGTCTATTTGTTGTGATAACCTTACTTACTAATCAGCCTTTCTTCACTTTTGTTTTATTTTTCAGAATCATCAGGAGACATAATTCTGACTCAGTCTCCTAAATCTCAGTCTGTTAGCCCAGGAGAGACTGTCTCTATCAGCTGTACAGCCAGTTCAAGTACCGGTAAAAATCTCCACTGGTACCTGCAGAAACCTGGAGAAGCTCCTAAACTCCTGGTTTATAACGCTGCAAGCCGTCAGTCTGGGATTCCAGGTCGTTTCAGTGGGAGAGGATCTGGTAGTTCATATACTCTGACCATCAGTGGAGTCCAGGCTGAAGATGCAGGAGATTACTACTGTCAGCAGGGTTACAGCTTTCCGTTCACACAGTGTTAGAACGTCGTACAAAAACCTCCCTCAGCAAAAGAGGAACTGTTCTGAGTCAACAGCTGCAGAGCTACGGAGTCTCCTGTATTCAAAGGTATCGAAACTCCAATTCATCAAAATATAACACTACAATACGATAACGAAATTGGTTAGATTTGTCTATGGACTATGATACTGTACATATCTCTCAATATGTTCTGCAACATTTTTTTAATCTTTGTAAACACACTGGGACCACTTAGGATACAGAGCTGAAGAAAATGCTTTCTTTTGAAGGACATGTTGAACAAAATTCAGAAAAGGTTTCACTTTTTTTTTTTTTATGTATATTTACCTTCATATTGTAAGATGCACCCATTTCAGTACACAATAGCAACTATTCAAGCCCTACTCAGTGTCTACAGTGAATACAGTCATATTGTTTGCATTCAATAAGTACTTCTTTGATATCATTATGATACAGTATATCTGTCACAAATAAATGTAGTTTACATACTGTATACTGTATACACAGAGGGTTCTACATGGAATCCAAAATCCCAAAAAGTTCTACCTGTAGCTGAAGAACCATTTTGGAACCCTTTTTTAAAAGTCTGTAAAGTCTGCTTTCCCAGCCTATGTTCAGTTCTTTAGTCAGACACACAGCTGCGCCAGTCCTAGAGGATTTGAGGCTGAGCGATTGTGAGCTCTGCTGGGGTTGAAACTCAGATTTGCATGGGCAGGGTGACCGCAAAGCTCCCAGAATAGAGCTGTGTCATGGTCAGATGTTCACCTATCCCCAGAGAGTCCCAGTGAGCTTAGAAAACATGGCTTCAGAATTAGTAACAAAGACATATATTTAGAGAGTTAGCAGAAACCTCATTGTCTCTAAATACATGGCTCTGGTAACATCATAAAGACCTGTGAGTTTAGAGCACATGACTTCAGTAGTAGTACCATGATAAAGCACAGTGAGTTTAGAGCACATGACTTCAGTAGTAGTACCATGATAAAGCACAGTGAGTTTAGAGCACATGACTTCAGTAGTAGTACCATGATAAAGCACAGTGAGTTTAGAGCACATGACTTCAGTAGTAGTACCATGATAAAGCACAGTGAGTTTAGAGCACATGACTTCAGTAGTAGTACCATGATAAAGCACAGTGAGTTTAGAGCACATGACTTCAGTAGTAGTACCATGATAAAGCACAGTGAGTTTAGAGCACATGACTTCAGTAGTAGTACCATGATAAAGCACAGTGAGTTTACAGCACATGACTTCAGTAGTAGTACCATGATAAAGCACAGTGAGTTTACAGCACATGACTTCAGTAGTAGTACCATGATAAAGCACAGTGAGTTTAGAGCACATAGATAGATAGATAGGTACTATAGGGGGAGTGGGATGGCCACAGTCAGGTCCTGACATTCACTGTGGGTGTTGGGTATTTGGTTTATCCCCAATTAGAGGCAGCTGTCTTGTGTTGTCTCTAATTGGGGATTCGATTTAAGTTGCACTTCATGTCCACCTGGGTGTGGATCATTGTTTGTGTATCTGCACTCACGCCAGCGTCACGGGTCAGTGTCTTATTAAATAAAATATGTTTACACCGTCCTCTCGCTCTGCGCCTCGTTCCCTCCACTCACCGTGACAGAATGATCCACCACCAAAGAGCCCTCACCATCGGAGTTCGAGGAGAGGAAGGACCAATCGTGGACAGCCCCGAAGGTCCCTCATATTGACGGTGGGGAGGGGTTGTGGGGTCCTTGGGACGCGAGGGACACGGAGGAGGAGAAGCGGCTGAGGAGGTATTTTGGGTGGGCCGAAGAGGACGACGAGAGGATGCGTTCGGTCTCCGGCCCCAATACCAGATCTCCAGCGCGCTCCCGGCCTATCCGACCAACACACCTCCTCAGCCCGGTACGTCCAGCGACAGCTTCCCGCACCGGAGATCCAGTGCGGGAGATCGAGGAGGCCGAGAGTTTTGAGTCCAGATTGGCTATCTGGAAGAAGCGTCTGGCTCACCTCTTTCCCGAGGAGAAGAAGGAGGAAGAGCCGGAGCTCGCGCCTTAGGGGGGGTACTGTAAGGGCCTGACTGAGGCCAGGTCTCTGACTCCCTCTAGGGGAGTGGGATGGCCAGTCAGGTCCTGACATTCACTGTGGGTGTTGGGTATTTGGTTTATCCCCAATTAGAAGCAGATGTCTTGTGTTGTCTCTAATTGGGGTTTCGATTTAAGTTGCACTTCATGTCCACCTGGGTGTGGATCATTGTTTGTGTGTTTGTGTATCTGCACTCACGCCAGCGTCACGGGTCAGTACGTTTGTTGTTTTTGTCAGTGTCTTATTAAATAAAATATGTTTGCACCGTCCTCTCGCTCTGCGCCTCGTTCCCTCTCCACTCACCGTGACAAATCCATGCTTTGGTTTAGTTTCTCTGCCACTTGCCCTGGCACTTTAAAAACGTTAAAGTTTTTGGACTCCTGGCACAAATCCCTTTCAAGTCCGGGTACCGATATTAGCATTTTTTGTGCATCCCTGACATGTATAGGATTTTTAACACAAATGCTAAAACTTTTGTATTTGGAAACAATGCCAGAGAAACATCACCAAAGAATGGACTGCTGTCATACCCTGTCCGTAGACTTCTTACAGGAAACCAGTGTCATTTTGTCATTTGGGTGAACTATCCCTTTCAAAATGAATAATGCTAAAACGATATTATAGAGTATCTTACACTTGATATTGTTGTTATCTAAAAAACTAAGGTGAACTGAGAACTTGACACTCACTTCTTCAGAGTTTTAACTTTGTCACTAGCAGAACAGAGATTTGGGTCACAATCACCCAGATGATCCTTGAATAAATAAAACCAGTGTATGTCTGTAACAGAGTGAACTCCCTAATATATGGTTTTTCAAACGTTATGAGCAGATAAGCCAGCCAGCATATAGTTTACCGGCTGTTGCATGGGATATAGTCTCTGGTCAACAAACAGCCAACAATCTCAAAGTACATTATCATTTGTAGACCCCTCATAAGGTAAACACTTATTTACACTGTACAGAACATGCTCTTTCCATGACATCGACTGTCCAGGTGAATCCGTGTGAAAGCTATGATCCCTTATTGATGTCACTTGTTAAATCCACTTCAATCAGTGTAGATGAAGGGGAGGAGATAGGTTAAAGAATTATTTTTTTAAGCCTTGAGAAATTGAGATATGGATTGTGTATGTGTGCCATTCAGAGGGTGAATGGGCAAGACAAAAGATTTAAGTGCCTTTGAACGGCGTATGGTAGTAGGTGCCAGGCACACCTGTTTGAGTGTGTCAACAACTAAAACGCTGCTGGGTTTTTCAAGCTCACCAGTTTTCTGTGTGTATCAAGGATCACCCCCCACCCAAATGACATCTAGCCAATTTGACACAACTGTGGGAAGCATTGGAGTCAACATGGGCCAGCACTCCTGCGGTACGCTTTGGACACATTGTAGAGTCCATGCCACAACGAATTGAGGCTGTTCTGAGGGCAAAAGGGCGTGCATATTAATATTAGGAAGGTGTTCCTAATGATTTGTACACTCAGTGTATAAACACTGACTTATTAGTAAAAAATAAGTACAGATGTAGGATGTTAATTTGAGCCAGTTTGCTACAGCAGGAAATTAATGAATGAACACTGTTTTCATTATAGCAAATCAAGTCTGAAATTTTAACATGGTAATTACAAATATCTTAAGATTAATTAACTAACTGCAAGTCGCTCTGGATAAGAGCTTGTGCTGAATGACTGAAATGTAAAACTGTCAATGTTTTGTGGCAGTTTCAAGAAAAGCCATCAGAGGAGACAATAAGATAAAATGTGGACATACAAAAGTTTGGACACATCTACTCATTCAAGAGTTTTTCTTTATTTTTACTATTTTCTACATTGTAGAATAATAGTGAAGACATCAAAACTATGAAATAAAACATTTGGATTCATGTAGTAAACCAAAAAGTGTTAAACAAATCAAAATCTATTTTATATTTGAGATTCTTCAGTCTTGAATTCTAAATAAATCCTCCATGCTTCACGGTGGGAACCACACATGCAGAGACCATCCGTTCACCTACTCTGCGTCTCACAAAGACACAGAACCAGAAATCTCATATTTGGACTCATCAAATCCAAAGGACAGATTTCCACCAGTCTAATGCCCATTGCTCTCGGCCAAGCAAGTCTTTTGGGGAAAAAGTGAGAAAACAAAACTGGAAAAAAAAGTGATAATGTTTGAAACCCATTCACCTAAACTGACATACATTCATGACATGCTACATAACATTAGAGTTACTACATGATCAATATACTACTGATATTGTAGTAGATACAGTAATTACTACATTATCAACATACTACTGATATTGTAGTAGATACAGTAATGGACTCTCCATATGAGTCTCAGTGTAGTGTCAGTTATACAGCTGCAAACTATGCTCTACAACAGGGGCGTAGGCACGGTTGGGCCTGGGTGGGCGCAGGCCCACCTACTGGGGAGCCGTCCCCACCCAATCAGATTGAGAGATTATAGGATTAGATGGAAAGGGCTGTTTGCAGCATTACTGTACCGCCGTCCAATCTGCAGCAAACAGCATGGGCCAACATCCCTTTGGAACATTTCTGACACCTGGCAGAATGCCCCGAATAATTCAGGCTGTTCTGGAGGCAACGGGGGGTCCGACCCAGTACTAGATGGGTGTACCTAATAAAGTGTAAAATGACAATAATAATAATACATTTTATTTGTCAGATGCCTTTCAGGATACTCAAGGACATCTTACATAAAATCTAGTGCTGTACATAAAATCAATTTCATTTAGGCCTATGTAATGAATTTTAATTTTGCTTGATTATTTCCTCTGGAAAAAAAACTATAAAAACGAATTATAACAAATTAGCTTATCAATTTCAAAATAATGGATAGGTTCTTGCATGTGTCACTTTGCACTGATACCATGTGCAGTGAACAGTAGCTATCGGTGTCTCGGCTAGGCTACACTGTGTAGGCTACTCACAGTTAGCTAGCTACTGTAGCTAAAACTCACCAGCCAACTTGGCAAGCAAAAACAAGTAAAATGCCCAAACAAAGCTCAATGTAAAAAAAAAAAAATCCAGAGACCATGTATAGAAGAGGATGTTGGATCATTGGCCAGGTATTTGATATCAGTGATTTCCCCATGAAGGGCCTCCAGTCCTCCTCTATTTTTTTTATTTTACGTTTATTTAACTAGGCAAGTCCATTAAGAACAAATTCTTATTTACAATGACAGCCTACTGGTGAACAGTGGGTTAACTGCCTTGTTCAGGGGCAGAATGACTGATTTTTTACCTTGTCAGCTCAGGGATTTGATCCAGCAACCTTTCGGTTACTGGCCCAATGCCTAATCACTGATTGCTATGATCTAATTGAGGGCCTTAAAGACAGTTTCAGTACATTCAGAGACAATGGTCAGCACTACAAACACTTTTAGAAATCATGAAACACGCTTCTCCACGTTGACTCGCAATCTCTCCCTCCCTCCGCTGAGACGTGACCATCAGTCCCGTGCAATTAAAATGTATGCTCCAATGTGCATCGCAAGTAATAGGCTAAAACAAATCACCTATTACCAGTGTTATCATATAGCCTAGCTTGAGACTCGAGTTTTGAAACATACTGTAAGAGACTTTATGTTCTATATAATACATTGGACCTGTCTTAATATACAGTGCCTTCAGAAAGTATTCATACCCCTTGACTTATTCAACATTTTGTTGTGTTACAGCCTGAATTCAAAATGGATTACATGTATTTTTCTCTCACCCATCTAAACAAAATATCCCATAATGACAAAGTGAAAACATGTTTTTAGAAATGTTTGCAAATTTATTGAAAATTAAATACATAAATATCACATTTTCATAAGTATTCACACCCCTGAGCCAATACTTTGTAGAAGCACATTTGGCAGTGATTACAGGTTTGAGTCTGGGTCTCTAAGAGCTTTCCACACCTGGATTGTGCCACATTTGCCAACTATTCTTTTCGCAATTCTTCAAGCTCTGTCAAATTGGTTGTTGAACATTGCTAGACAACCATTTTCAAGTAGATTTAAGTCAAAACTGTAACTCGGCCACATTCACTGTCTTCTTGGAAAGCAACTCCAGTGTAGATTTGGCCTTGGGTTTTAGGTTATTGTCCTGCTGAAAGATGAATTCATCTCCCAGTGTCTGGTGGAAAGAAAACTTATCCAGGTTTTCCTCTAGGATTATGCCTGTGCTTAGCTCCATTAAGTTTCTTTTCAATCCTGAAAAACTCCCCAGTCCTTAACATTACAAGCACACCCATAACATTATGCAGGCAGCACTATGCGTGAAAATATGGAACGTGGTACTCAGTAATGTGTTGTATTGGATTTGCCCCAGACATAACACTTTGTATTCAGGACAAAAAGTAAATTTCAGTTTTACTTTAGTGCCTTTAAAAAAATTCTGAACAGGCATCCTCTCCGGCAACTAAGTTAGGAAGGATGCCTGTATCTTTGTAGTGACTGGGTGTATTGATACACCATCCAAAGTGTATTGCAACTTCACCATGCTCAAAGGGATATTCATTGTCTGTTTTTTTTACCAATAGATGCCCTTCTTGTTGGAAAACCTCCCTGGTCTTTGAGGTTGAATCTGTGTTTGAAATTCACTGCCCGACTGAGGGACCCTACAGATATTTGTATGTGTGAGGTACAGAGATGAGGTAGTCATTAAAAAATCATGTTAAACACTGTTATTGCAAACACGCTTGTTAAGCAAATTTTGACCCCTGAACCTATTTATTACAAATGTGTTGAATAATTATTGACTCAAGACACTTCAGCTTTTCATTTTTTATTAATTTATAAACATTTTAAAAACATAATTCCACTTTGACATTATGACGTATTGTGTGTAGTTTATTGACCAAAAATATAAATGTAATCCATTTTAAATTCCGTCTGTAAAAGAACAAAATGCGAAATACTGAATACTTTCTGAAGGCACTGTATATTAAAATAGGCAAATGCATAAAACAATATTTATTTCCACTCAATGTATCACTGAACAACAATATAAATGCAACATGTAAAGTGTTGTTCCCATGTTTCATGAGCTGAAATAAAAGATCCAAGAAATGTTCCATATGCATAAAAAGCTTATTTTTCTCAAATGTTGTTCACAAGTTTGTTTACATCCCTGTTAGTGAGCATTTCTCCTTTGCCAAGATAATCCATCCACCTGACAGTTGTGGCATATCAAGAAGTACCTTGTGCTAGTATAATAAAAGGCCACTCTAAAATGTGCAGTTTTGTCACACAACACAATGTCACAGATGTCTCAAGTTTTTAGGGAGTGCGCAATTATCATGCGGACTGCTGTAATGTCCACCAGAATTCTCTAAATTAAATGTTGGCAGTGCATCCAACCAGTCTCACAACCCCAGACCACGTGTATAGTGTCTTGTGGGCGAGAGGTTTGCTGATGTCAAAGTTGTGAACAGAGTGCCCCATGGTGGCGGTGGGATTATTGTATGGGCTGGCATAAATTACGGACAACGAAGACAATTTAATTTTATCGATGGCAATTTTGAATGCACAGAGATAACGTTACAAGATCCTGAGGCCCATTGGTGTGCCATTAATCCGCCGCCATCACTTCATGTTTTAGTATGATAATGCACGACCCCATATCGCAAGGATCTGTACACAATTCCTGGAAGTTGAAAATGTCCCAGTTCTTCCATGGCCTGCATACTCACCAGACATGTCACCCATTTAGTATGTTGGTAATGCTCTGTATCGTCGTATAGAACAGCGTGTTCCAGTTCCCGTTAATATCCAGTAACTTCGCACAGCCATTGAAGAGGAGTGGAACAACATTCCACAGGCCACATTCAACAGCCTGATCAGCTCTATTCGAAGGAGATGTGTCGCACTGCGTGAGGTAAATGATGGTCACACCAGATACTGACTGGTTTTCTGATCCAAGCCCCTACCTTTTTTAAGGTATCTCTGACCAACAGATTCATATCTGTATTCCGAGTCATGTGAGAATTTATTTCAATTAACTGATTTCCTTATATGAACAGTAACTCAGTAAAATCTTTGAAATTGTTGCATGTTGCGTTTATATTTTTGTTCAGTATAAATAGCCTATCATTTTTAGGAATTTTATTGGAAATATAACATGCATTATAGTTAGGACCTAAAAGCTATTGATCATTTAATTCATATCATAGAATACATTGTAGGCACACTTCTAGTCTATATAGTCTATCGCTGCCTATTGTGATTATTACTGTTATATCAGGGCATTATGTTCTAGTCTCATAGTCTATTAATTATAGGCCTATTGTTTATTATTTGTAGGTCAATGTGAGTTGCATGTTAGGCCTACAAGACTATTTGGTCTGTAATGCAAAATCAAATGTTAGATGGTTTGTTATGTGTGATTACAGTAGGGTAGGCTATGCTTTGATGATAATTTAATGATGATTTGACTGGCCAAATTTCGTCCCACCTACATTTTTGCTGGCCCTGCCATCAGCGGATTTCTGTCTACGTCACTGCCTACCTCTACAATAACATGGTTACTTGGAAGCATTTAAATACATTTTGGGAATATTTGATGGTACGATAAAGTCATCGATCCACCACTGACTTTGACCAATGTGTGATTCTTGTTTTGTTTGACCCACTCCATGGGACCATGGGTAATGCTCCCAGCTAGTTGCCCAGTGATTGGGGGGTGGCTGGTGGGGGGAAAGATTATGTTTCTGTGGGGTAATTGGAGATTAGGCGATCGTGTTGCATGTCTTTTCAGACACACAAGCAAAACTGGAGCATTTGCTTAATGGTAGGGCGAGACAGCGGAGTAGGCTTTGTCCTGTTCAAGCGACAGCTGTTGCCCACATTGGTGAGATGATAGACACAAATCTGCACACTCCCAACTGACATGACAACCTCAGAAGGTTTCATGGACATTTTAATTGTTGTGGTGTGTTACTTTCATTCTTGGCTTGCAACTTTGCATTTGACATAATTGCTTCATACTCACATAGATCATTTAATGGTTTTGTAAATGTAAGTTGGATCCAAATATGTCCATATTTATGAATATAGGTAATATTGGACCAGATGGGGGAATCTTATTGTCTTCTCCTTGTCCATTTCCACTGTTCAAATGGTCTTCTTTTGTGTTGGATCTTTCATGCCAAGTGTTCGCCTCCTATTTACATATTAATCTCAATAAAATAATATACCTTGTGCTTTGTATTTATTTTCTAAACATTGAAATCAATGTTGCATCAGTGTTTGCGCTTGTGACAATAGGTGGGAATTGAAGACACGTTGCCTTTTGTCTTATTTTATGTATTTTCTGTTAAATTCCGTCTTTTATATTCCCTCATGGATTATGTGTGAATAGATCATGTCTGAACCAGGAAATTGAATGGACAGTTTGATGACTATCTCAATCATCTTGTCTTTTAGTTCCAAATAAATTAATCATAATTACATTGTTATTATATTTGTTTAGTTGCAACAAGAGTGGACTATCAATGTAATGTTCATGACCCATATTTTTAAAAATCTACCAGTCCTAAATGACTTCCAAGCAGCTCTATAATTGAGAAATTCTAAGATTGAGAAATAGTTTGGAGGCATTCTTTTAGCAGCTAGTGGCAATAGCAGGTAGCCTACATTTTACTTTTTTTGTTTTACATTTGAGTGATTTAGCAGACGCTCTCATCCAGAGCAATTTACAGTAATGAGTGGATACAGATTGGGAAAGTTATGTCGGTCTATTAAATGATGCCATCTATATTGACACACTAGTTTGAAAAACATTTGCCTTATAATAGGCAACAATGGAAACCCCCGAGTATTCTCCTGTGAAATGCCATTCAACCCACATAGGATTGCTGAGAACTGTTATTAGGCTACGTGAGTCAGGGTAGATAGCCTACTTTGTTACACATCCAAAACAGAGATAACGTAACTATCAGCCACTGTGGAGGTGGCGTCACGCCGACATCTTCACTTTGAAGTATGCCATCGTTGCACATACATCTACTCTGCCCTTGGGCTTTTAATAACATCAACAACGTACAGGTAAGAAGAGAACGATTATAGGCTAACGTTACCTACATTTACAAGCGTTTTTATAAATGGGCTGTGATGAGCTGTGTTCGCGGGTTATTTTATATAATTATTTGTTTATTTATTGGCGGTGGTTGTCCGTGTAGAGTCAGTGTGGAGGCATTATTTAAACGGCGCATTCAATTGAAGAAAATAGATTTGGTCATAAAATGTTTTTAGATCTATTCTACAGAAACTGCGATCTGGTGGAAGCATAGGGCGGGGCTTAGCTCCTACTTTTTTTGTTTTGATGCGTTTTTGTCTGGAAGCCTATTGCTTTTAACTATTAGTCTGTCGAGTACTAAGCCGATTCTATTTCAAGGGTAGCGAGTCGAAACGGGACATCGAGACCGTAATTAAACGACCCTATTGAAACTTTGCACTCCGGGCATATTGAGCGCAGTAAGAAATCACGCCAATAATTCATCTGGGAGTAGTAGGCTATACTACACATAAAATTGGAGGACAATCCCCTCTAAAATAATTGGACAACTTCTAACGGATGTAGGCTACTGTCATCGTGTTTTTTTTTTTTTACTGAAGTGTGTTGATAGGCTACTGGAGGACAGAACAAATTCGTTTAGCCCTTGATTATAGTCAGGTAAGAGACTTTTTAAACTACTTCGATGGAAATAGACTCAAGTGATATTAGGATATGCAACGACAGTTCATATGCACATATTTGCCATTGTTTTAATTGTTGTTTTTCATGGTGTCCCCAAAACGGTTGAGGACAGTGCATTGTTCTGAAGAGGAGGGGCTAGACGTCCTTCAATGGTGAATTAATTCACAGTGAGAACTTGATGTTCAACAGGCAGTTTGGAAGGTTCTATAATCTCTAGATCTATAATGTCTATTGTAGACAACTTGACATGACTAGAGACAGCATTTCATTTTTGACTTGACTTCTCAAGATAGCGAAAACATTGCGGTCACACAATTGCTTTCCATTGGTTTCTCTCTGTAGGCCTACCTTATCCTTTTCACACATCTTTCTTTCTCTTTCCATTCCTAAGGCAGACTATTGGTGCTATCATTGTCAGTGCACATACACAAACTTGTGTTTGTGAGTGGCCCTAACAAGGGACAAGGCGTCTATTGTACACAGTCAGCAGCAGATTGCTAGAATTCCTTTTCTCTCCACTCTCTCAATGGCTTCTCAGTCTACTCCATCTGGACTGCCTTAAAACCCACGCTGGCAACTTTAATATTTTAATGCTTTTGTCATTCTTCAACTGTTGCTGCTGTTTAACCTTCTCACCACAGTATGTTGGAGACCTATAAAGAAGATATGGACAGTTAGTCTATAGACAGTTAGTCCATCTTGAGTTGTATTTCTGTATTGCTGGTAGGTATCCACACAGCATACTGTAGAACGGTCGGCCAGAGACACAAAAACACCACTTTCAAACCTAAGTCTTGTGACTAGGGAAAATGTACAACAGCTTTGGTCACCCAAATAAAAATGGCTTGGATGACTTGCCTCCTGGATAGCCCTACACTTAGAAAGAAAGCATAACAGTTTAGGCCTGACACAGTGGACATCAAGCTTGGCAAAATAGAATGTGACATGTATAGTCATCTGATGATTAAAGGTCTGTAAAAGTAATGATGTGTATATAGATAGAGAGTGAGAGATACATGTAGATGGATCTGGATGGTTGAAAGACTGTCTGTCTTGTCTGTCTATCTCCAGGCCATCAGACTGTTAAACAGTCACCACAAGCCGGCCTCCACCCAGTACCCTGCCCTCAACATAGTCACTGTTACTAGCCAACTACTACTACATAGTCATTGAACACGGGTTACTTTAGTAATGTTTACATACTGTTTTACACACTTCATCTGTATATCCTGTATTCTAGTCAAGGCTAATCCTATATAACTACTGCTGTACACACCTACTGCTGTACACACCTATTGTTTTGTATTGTTAGCTATTGTATTGTATTGTTAGGTATTGTTTTGTATTGTTAGGCATTGTTTTTTAATGTTAGGTATAGTTTTGTATTGTTAGGTATCGTTTTGTATTATTAGGTATAGTTTTGTATTGTTAGGTATTGTTTTTTATTGTTAGGTATTGTTTTGTATTGTTAGGTATTACTGCACTGTTGGAGCTAGGAATAAGTATTTCGCTGCATCTGCAATATCTGCAAAGTATGTGTACACGACCAATAACTTTTCATTTGATTTGACAGACAAAAAGACGGGTAGACAAAGACAGACAGATATTTTTTGACAGACAGATATTATAGGTAGAGAGGCAGACGGAAACATAGCTAGCTAGAGATAGATGGATGGGTAGATAATTATTTGAATGACCTCTCGCCCCTCCCCATCCCCCCCACCCATACACACACACACACCCACACACCATCCCCCCGCTTGTGGCCAACATGTGGGGAGGTAATCCGCTGCTATTAGGGTAATCTTCTCAGCATGGCGATCAATCGGGAGTATGCTCAGCAACTATCAGGCAGGCAGAGTATCGCCGTCCCCAACAAAATTAGGGCCAAGGAAAAATGATTTCATCATACAGATTAAGTGGGAGAGACATGGCAGGTAGGATATTGAAATCATTGCAGTCATGAGTTATTACCATGATGGGGGTATTATGACGCTTAGTGATACAGTCAATCTATGTTACAGGACAACCTGCTTTAAAAAAAAGACAACCTCATAAATACCTCATAATCAATAGCCTAATAGGAATGGTTAACCACCATCTAAGGCATTGTTACTATGTATTGTAGAAATGTACTGCACTTTACAGTAGGGACAGTTTTCTAAATAACCTACCTCCCCTGTCAGGCACAGGGTACAGTAGTGGCATCATCAGTAGCATGCAAATTCACCGTTTTTTTACAGCTGCTGTGCCACTGTGGACAACTGTACCTGGAAAACACCATTCACAGTCAAGAATGACAGTTGAGCATAACATCGTTGACATGTTTCAAACTCAAACTGTGAGTGTGCTTTTGCTTAAGGTTCTTTGTGCAATAATGTGTGTAAAGGCTGTAGACAAAATGAGAGGTGTTTTGGTGTGTTTAAGTAGAGGTGCGTGTTATTTTGACTTGCTAATGACAGTGGGCAGTCAACATGTACAGTTGAAGTCGGAAGTTTACATACACTTAGATTGAAGTCATTAAAACTCATTTTTCAACCACTCCACAGATTTCATGTTAACAAACTATAGTTTTGGCAAGTCGGTTAGGACATCTACTTTGTGCATGACACAAGTAATTCTTCCAACAGTTGTTTACAGACAGATTATTTCACTTATAATTCACTATATCTATAATATATACAATTCCAGTGGGTCAGAAGTTTACATACACTAAGTTGACTGTGCCTTTAAACAGCTTGGAAAATTCCAGAAAAAGCTTTAGAAGCTTCTGATAGGCTAACTGACATAATTTGAGTCAATTGGAGGTGTACCTGTGGATGTATTTCAAGGCCTACCTTCAAACTCAGTGCCTCTTTGCTCGACATCATGGGAAAATCAAAAGAAGTCTGGTTCATCCTTGGGAGCAATTTCCAAACGCCTGAAGGTACCACGTTCATCTGTATAAACAATAGTACGCAAGTATAAACACCATGGGACCATGCAGCCGTCATACCACTCAGGAAAGAGACGCATTCTGTCTCCTAGAGATGAACGTACTTTGGTGCGAAAAGTTCAAATCAATCCCAGAACAACAGCAAAGAACTATGTGAAGATGCTGTAGGAAACAGGTACAAAAGTATCTATGCCACAGTAAAAGAAGCCACTGCTCCAAAACCGCTACATGGGGACAAAATCGTACTTTTTGGAGAAATGTCCTCTGGTCTGATGAAACAAAAATAGAACTGTTTGGACATAATGACCATCGTTATGTTTAGAGGAAAAAGGGGGATGCTTGCAAGCCAAAGAATACCATCCCAACTGTGAAGCATGGGGGTGGCAGCATCATGTTGTGGGGGTGCTTTGCTGCAGGAGGGACTGGTGCACTTCACAAAATAGATGACATAATGAGGATGGAAAATTTGGTGGATATATTGAAGCAACATCGCAAGACATCAGTCAGGAAGTTAAAGCTTCGTTGCAAATGGGTCTTCCTAAATGGACAATGACCCCAAGCATACTTCCAAAATTGTGGCAAAATGGCTTCAGGACAACAAAGTCAAGGTATTGGAGTGGCAATCACAAAGCCATGACCTCAATCCTATAGAAAATGTGTGGGCAGAACTGAAAAAGCTTGTGCAAGGAGGCCTACAAACCTGACTCAGTTACACCAGTTCTGTCAGGAGAAATTCACCCAATTTATTGTGGGAAGCTTGTGGAAGACTACCCACAACGTTTGACCCAAGTTAAACAATTTTAAGGCAATGTTACCATATACTAATTGAGTGTATGTAAACTTCTGACCCACTGGGAATGTGATGAAATAAATAAAAGCTGATAGAAATCATTCTCTATACTGTTATTCTGACATTTCACATTCTTAAAATAAAGAGGTGATCCTAACTGACCTAAGACAGGGAATTTCTACTAGGATTAAATGTCAGGAATTGTGAAAAACTGAGTTTAAATGTATTTGGCTAAGGTGTATGTAAACTTCCGACTTCAACTGTAGGTAAGGGTGTGTGTAAGGTTGTGTGTGTGTGTGTGTGTGTGTGGAGAGCTCATTTGCGGCAGCTGTGTTTAGAACACACATGCTGGTGTCTGGTGAAGACCTTGGCTCTGGTCAGTTGGCAATGCCACAACTGAAAGCAATGTGGGCAGAGGACTCTGTTCTGGCATGGTGTGTATTTGTTTGTTTGTTTGTGTGTGTGCTTGTGCATCCGTTAGTGTGTGTCTGTGTTTGCATCCGGTTAGTGTGTGTGTGTGTGTGTGTGTGTGTGTATCAGAGAGATTTTGCTGAAGGTGCATCTTCTCTTTGGATGTTGGTCCTAAACAGAGCGATACAGGAGGATCTACGATCTAACCATAGAGGCTGTTCATGTTACTGTCTTGCCAGCATTCAGTATGCTTACTGTCCCTGTTTTTGGCTTTCTGATTTTGGGATAATTTGAGCATAACCATGCTTCAAATGAAGTCCCTTTACAGAGCTATCAATCAGGCTAAATAAAAAAAACAGATGGGTTTGAACAAAATGTATATACAGCACAATATTTAATAAAACATTTTCACTAAGGTCTCCCACTCTATACAGATGGGGGACATATTGCCTGATTGGTGAATGGATATCGGTGCCAACATGTGTTCTTCCACTTGTTATTACGCAAATTAAACCTAGTCATTTAAGAAAACTACATGTAGTTTTAGCGATTTATTATTCATTTGGTTTCATGCAAGTGGTTGCAATGTTACTTTTTAAATTTGCAAATTGCCTTGTGCTACTGCTAATACCAGTGGTGGGCAAACTACGGCCCGCAGGCTCGATTTGGGAGGTCAGAGTTATTTTGTAGTAAATTATTATTTTGGGTAAAATAAACCACTTCAGGCCACACTTGGAACGTCTACAACTTCATAGAAAGCATGTAGAAATTAGAATGGACCAAAAAATAACTGCCCCTTTTTTGGCCCTCATTGAATTTGTCAAACAAATCGGTCCCAAAAAAATCTGTGCAGCCCTCTGTTGAATTTCAAAATCCCGATGTGGCCCTCAAGCCAAAAAGTTTGTCCACCCCTGACCTATACGGTACTTTGTAGAGAGTTTTGGGTCTCTATCCAATCTTTATTGCTGAAGCGTTACAGATTGCGCGATGTAAAGGTAATTTCTGATTGACCCTCCGCTAACGCTGGAACATTGCCTTTAAATTTCAATCACACTGTAACTCCGAACTGCCACGAGACAGGGCCCTTTGTCACAAAAGCCATTAATGTAGCTACTCTTCATACAATGAAGTTAATATTAATCTCTCTGACTTAATATAGCATTTAATGTATTATTCATCCATTGCAAATGTGATAACAAACCATTCTGTTGAGATACTTATGTTGTTTGGGTTGAAAACTGACATTGCTTTCTAAATAATTTACACAAACTCTGTCAGCCCATTGGTTGACAGTCTGCTATAAAGCTAGACTTGAATAAAACCAATGTCCTCTGGAGTTTTTTTGTTTTTTAGGTCTACAAGCCTGTTATCCAAAAAAGTACACTAGTTCCTCTGGTGTGTCCCATTTGAAATCAGGCTTATGTCATCTTTTCATATCTGAGTTCCTGCCTATTCTGTGTCAGTGCTTCATTCTTTTTCCGCGTCTGATCATCCTGCCTTATTGTTCACATTGAATAGCTGCATTAGAGTTATGTGGATGCTGCAGCCGTTCAATGATGGCATTAGTTGATTGATCAAATACCAAGGGAAGTCAAAAAAAGCATTAAGACAGTGAGTTTTCTCATTAAGGCCTGGAGTTGCGGTTCTCCTCTCTCCTCTTATACGCAACGCTCATCCCTCAACCGACCTGTCTTTTTAGGACATCAAACTCATACTAACATTTTTGTATTCCCGAGCATCTGCCATTCAAAAATGAAAACTTGTGATGTCATTGCACTCTTGCATGACTCTCCATGAAATATGCAGAATAACTATCTAAATTATTACAAACGTTGTGACAGTGATTTAATAGTTTGCTATTGTGAGAAAATAAAAACAAAGCGGTAGCTATGTCCTGCAAAAGATATGCAAAAGATATGTACAAGGACAGTGCAGTGACTTACTTGCAGTGAACAGCTGCTTAGATTGAACTAGAACTATTGTAGCTAGCTTACTGACATATTTACCTAGCTAGCTAGCTAGCTAGCTCTACATAAAAAGTTTGCTTAGCCTTTTAAAATTACCATGTAATTGTAGACATGTAGCCCCAAAATTAAGAGGGACTGTTATCAGAAATCACTCCTTAGATCAGAATGATTCTCCGCAATTGTTAACGTTGAGCACAGCAGCTGACTCTGGAGGCTACTGCAATGACTCGTGGGAGAACAGCTGCTTCATGACAACTCATAATAATGTAAGCATTAGTACCACTACAGTATATTGCTAGCTAGCTTTTGTTGGAAAATTCAATATTGTATGTGGAGCACTAAGTAGGTAGCTGGTTGGTTAGCAGCATCGTTTCAGTGACTGGCTCAGCTATCAAGCTAATGTTGGAAAAATGTATGCTAGCTTTCGTGCCCATAGTCAAACTTCTGAAATACTGCTCATTGAAGCACAGTAATCCTTAGCTAGATGACTTCTTCACCAAAAAACATAAACATTATTTACATATTCATTTTTTTAGCTTAGATTAATTCTGACTGTTTTTATGGAGAAATGGGGATCAGCAGACAATTTCAAATTTTAGATAGCACATTGTAGCCAAAGTTTTGATCTATCCCATTAATCTTTGTGAGATACGAGACAGATCACTGCAGGCGGAATTGTCCAGCTATATAATCCACGTAAGTCAAATTTCTTGTTGCTGCAGGATTGTTTTCATGCTGTAGCAAACTGGCTCAAATTAAGATCTCACATCTGTAGGGGAAACACTGGTAATTTGCCCAGATGGGAGATGAGGAGGCGAGGCAGTCCCAGATCCCTTCTGTTCAGTCCTCTGAGACAGGGAGAAGAAGACAGGATTGGACGGGTCTCAGGGTGTCCAGTTACCTATAGTCTATAATGTAGTCTTCAAATGAGGCAGTGTTGGAGAAGATGCTGCACCACCTCAGGGAACCTAATCCTGATGCTGCCAGCTGTAAATGCACACGGAAATGAGGACATATTGGACACCACTTCATTAGAATGGTCCCCCACAAATGATGTGTAAATTCTCAAACTGTCAACAAACTATACATTTTAAAGCTACAATATGTAACATTTTGGGCGACCCAACCAAATTCACTTCAACAGATCTATAACAGACATTTCTTTCTCATTGAAAGCAAGTCTAAGAAGCGTTAGATCTGTTCTATGTGCACTATTTCTATGCTTCCCGTTATTACGTTTTTGCATCTTTTACTTTCGGTTTTGTATGCCAGCTGAAAATACAATATTTTGGGTAATTTCAAATATATTTCCCAGTGGTTTAGACAGTACAATGATTCTTTACACTATACATTGCTTGTCACATTAACCAAAATTAGGCGAACTATTAGAATTTTAGCAACCAGGAAATGGTGGCGCGTTTTCTTCATATTGCACCTTTAAAAATGCAAAGAGGATCAAGGCACTCTTTATATAATTAAAATGTCTTTATGTGTAGGCATGATTTAAAAACTCTGACACGTTTCGGCAGCATGGATTTTCGTCAGGGAGTACACAGATGTACTTTGCACTCACTGGCCAAAGAGCAACTTCTATTTACAGAAATACCTACTATTGTGTACCCTAGCAGCAATCTCCTTTCTTCTTTTTTTCTACAAACTATCGGTTTTATTTAGTGACTAAAACAGCAAATTGACACTTATAATATTTTAAGTATATAATTAGCAAATTTACGCTCATTATAATCTCTCTATAGTGACACTATCATTGTTTGTTTTACAAAACCTTAGCCTGCCAGGCTGCCAATAATTAAATGTGAAAGTCTGCGAAATTAGATGAACTTGGATGAGATGGATCGTATGTGTTGGCCATGTTACTTTAGAAATTCTAATTTCGGTATTCAACTCTTGTAGTGTTCCAGATTCTTATATTCACTGTGTTTGACAGAGAAACAGACAGAGGGTTGGATGGAGAGAGAGAGAGTCTAAGCTGACCTTACCCTGATAATCTAATCCCTGTCGAGAGTGCTTTTTTTAGAGACCAAGTTAATGCCACCAGATTATACTCCAGTGTCTCCCACACCGAACAATCCAGGCTGCAGAGATGGAGAGGTCCGTGCTGCACTGTCAGGCCCACCAGGACAATACAGGAAACACCGCCTCATTTACACAACATTCTGGAATTGCTCAAAATCGTGCCTTACACACACAGCTCCCCTGCATGAGTTTGTGTGTGTGTGTGTGTGTGTGTGTGTGTGTGTGTGTGTGTGTGTGAGCGCGTTTTCTTAATTCCCTCAGCCTCCATGCTCAAGATCCCTCCCTGGTTTACCTCCAGCACATTTCAGTGGTGTAGCAGGCCTGGAATGTTAAAAGGCAGCTCATTGAGCAGCTCATCACAGGCTATCAAGAGTAATCCCTGTGTATTTGTTGTGTAACAGGTTGGAGAGTTCATTACACACACACACACACACACACACACACACACAGCGGCAGCAGCATAACCACACCGGCGGCTGGTTGCTTTAAGAGGTGCACATTTTGCACCTCTTATGCCATAATGTTAAAACAAAGCATGGACATGTGACCTAATCCTATATCTTCATATATTACTCTTATTTTAACAATTACTTTAACCTTTTTGATTTTCTAAAGGATATAGGCTAGATATTTTTTGTTGATTTGGGGAAGTGGTGTTTCTCACTGTAGAATTAGGTTATAGTCGGAATGGCTACAAGACATCCTTTCTCATGTCTGTTTAGCTGATTGACATCTATAAACAGTATTTCTAACACTCACATTGTGTGGACCACATCTATACAAAGTAAGTGTATGTAGTACATCATACACTGCTTTTCTTACATACCAACACAGTTTTTCTTACAAGTGTAGATAGTGTTTCTTACCTGTATACATAGTGTTTGAGACCCACCTATATACAATATTTCTTACATATCTATCCAGTATGTCTGTAAAAATGATTTTTGGACACAGTGTTTCTTACCCAGACATACAGTTTTTCTTGTTTCCACACAATATCTGAAACGTCTACACAGTGGGTCTGTGTTTATTACACATCTATAACAGTGTTTCTGACACGTTTGCACACAGTGGGCCTCCAGGACGTGGATTAGGCAGACAGTGTATTAGTCAGTGTGGCGGACTATCGAGCTGCAGCACGGCCCGGTAAACAAAGCCTAATTTAACGGGCCTCTGCATTGTGACCTCACCGCGACAGACGGCTGTCATCCTCGTCGCCTCTCACACCTCTGTCTGGCTCTCTGTAGCTGGACAGTCTGTCTGGCTCTCTGTAGCTGGACAGTCTGTCTGGCTCTCTGTAGCTGGAAGGTCTGTCTGGCTCTCTGTAGCTGGAAAGTCTGTCTGGCTCTCTGTAGCTGGAAAGTCTGTCTGGCTCTCTGTAGCTCTGTGGCCAAAATAGGGACACTTTGGGACCAAAGAGTGTCCCTTTGTGATCAAAGTGGAGGCATCCCCTTGCCTATCTCTGTTGCTCATTTTACTATCGCTCTCTTGTGTATTTGATGTTGTCTTGTCTCTTGTTTTGGCTGCTGTCTTATGTGTTTTTTTACCGTCCACCTAGAAAATAATCAAGGTGAATCACTGGGATAAATTCACCCAGTCCCTAATTGACCCCTAGCCTCTATGCATCTGAATTAATTGGATAGTTGTAAGCAATATCATAATAGCTGCACCTTGCCCTTTGATAAACTCACAGGAATCTTTACCTTATTGTGTACACCTCTCCAATCCTTACAGATCTAGGAGGGAGCAGAGGCTAGAGGTTGATTTGGGATTGGGAAGACACTCATTTGGAACACTGACAGAAGCACACTGTATAGCATAACATTAGCATAAGGACTGTCACATGCTAGCACTAGTGGCTATTTTGGCACAGCTTGCGGTTGGTTGAGAGCATATGTGGGTGACTTCATCATCACACACAGACAACAAGCCCATACTAAGACACAGGTTCACTGGTGAGTGCATACATAGCCGCACACATACATGTATTCACATACTGTCTGTCTCTGTCTCTCTCTTTCTCTCACGCACCACTCACACACACACACACGCACTCCACTCACTCACACACACACACACACACACACACACACACACACACACACACACACACACACACACACACACACACACACACACACACACACACACACACTAGGTCAGACACACGCACATTAACATGCAATCACACACACACACTCACACACACACACACACACACACACACACACACACACACACACACAGGCTCTTAGCTCAGCACCAGAGCCCTGGCCATGGGGAGTTTATGCTGAGCTGGTTTGGACGTCAGGCTGAATAAATGTGAGGACAGCTGACTGGACATGGCTATTCATCTGCCAAAGAAAAGAGGGAGAGAAAAGAGAGAGGGAGAGAGGGTCTGTAAAGAAAAAGTCAGCCCAGAGCAACATGTTTGGCTATCTGCGCCAGTGTGTATCCTCCATCAATGTGTCCTCTGTTTGTTTGTGTGTCTGAAGCATCACACTTCCACTATTTTGAAGTTAATGTTATATCTCTGTTTTCATTGAATGTGTTATCTAGCTAGGTTATAGCCTATATCAGGGCTCTCCAACCCTGTTCCTGGAGAGATACCCTCCTGTAGGTTTTTGCTATTTAACAAACCTGATTCAGTTTATCAATCTACTAATTATTAGAATCAGATGCTCTAGGGTTGGAGTGAAAACCGACAGGACGGTAGCTCTCCTGTATTATGTATTGGCTTCCTTCATGTAGACCAATCGAGAGAACACTGCCCCTCTCATCTTCAATAGAGCTTACCCTCTTTGTAAGGTTCAACATAGAGCTAATAGATCTTTAAAAGGCATACTCCTAAATGTGTTTTGAATTGTAAATTTTGCAGATTGTACCTTTTTCAAATAGCTTCTTTTTCCTCTTTGTTTCTATTGGCATGTTGTCTAATGCACAAATCAATGATCATTCAAGATCATGGTCTTCTCTATTATGCCCATTTCTGTTTAGTTTGGGCTTTTGAAGAACACAGATTTATACGAAGTGACATAATAAAAGAAACATTTACAAATAAAAAACATGTACTTGAAGAACAGTGCAGATGCAAAGTTTGGTAACAGAATGACTGTTTGTGCCATTATTCTGTTACCAAACTTTTGCATCTGCACTGTTCTTCAAGTAAATGGTTTTCTGACATGGAATTGCTAATTTCTGTCTTACATTTTGTGAGAGTTTATAAAAAGATGGTGTTGCTGACTTAAAGCAATTAGGCTAGTTAAGGTTGCTATATGGATTTTTAAGACCCCAAACCTAACAGTTACCTATTTGGAAACGCTTCATACTCTCCCAAAAACTTTACCGGGGCTGACTCATTTAGCCTGCTTGTAAGACACACATTCACCCAGGCCTTACGGCCCTCCACTACCATCTGTTGCCTCCTTTCGCTCTGACATCATCCCACTATCCTCCCCATTGTGTTAACCCATCATCACCCGGCCCGGCCCGGCCTTCACCTTAACCCCTTAATTACCACTAACCACCCCCCTCCCTGTCCCCACCCCCCATCCACAGACACTGTGCCACACGGTCTGTACGCTAATCCGTCAGCGTCTACCCTCTTAACACCTGCCACCATACTTTGCTAACTCCACTCCCATTCTGGAGCCAATTCCAGTTTCTTGTCTGTTTCGCTGGAAGAGCACACACAGTGAAAAGCCAGTAGCGGCACACACACACACACACACACATGCTGAGACACACATACACAGGCAAACATACTGCTCAGAGTGGCCTGAGACGGGACAGATAGGTCTCTTTTGTCATCGCCCCCCCCCCTGCCCTCCCACCCCTAGACATCTTTTGCAGGCCCCATTGCTCAACAATGGCCACCATAGGACCCCCTGGTAATGGATGGAGGGCGAGACGTGAGGAAATGTGACAGTTCTGGTGCAGCTGACACAATGGTGTTTCTTTCCCGCGGCTGCCTGCCCTGCTATGGCTATAAGAGAGCCTGGACACTTTCCTCACTGTTCTAGTTTTCGTGAAGGAAGCCACCATCTTCTGTTGTGGTCTGGGAAATCACCCCCCTGCCGCCAATTACTTGGCCGTAATAGATGTGTGTTCACTTATAATTCACTATATCACAATTCCAGTGGTTCAGAAGTTTAGGCTAATTGACATCATTTGAGTCAATTGGAGGTGTACCTGTGGATGTATTTCCAGGCTACCTTGAAACTCTGTGCCTCTTTGCTCGACATCATGAGAAAATCAAATGTAATCAGCCAAATCAGCCAATAAATTCTAGACCTCCACAAGTCTGGTTCATCCTTGGGAGCAATTTCCAAAAGCCTGAAGGTACCACATTCATCTGTACAAACAATAGTACGCAAGTCTAAACACCATGCGACCACGCAGCCGTTATACGGCTCAGGAAGGAGACGCGTACTGTCTCCTAGGGATGAACGTACTTTGGTGCGAAGATGTAGACCTTGTGAAGATGATTGAGGAAACAGGTACAAAAGTATCTATATCCACAGTAAAACGAGTCCTATATCGACAACCTGAAAGGCCGCTCAGCAAGGAAGAAGCCACTGCTCCAAAACTGCCATAAAAAAGCCAGACTGCGGTTTGCAACTGCACATGGGGACAAAGATCGTACTTTTTGGAGAAATTTCCTCTGGTCTGATGAAACAAAAATAGAACTGTTTGGACATAGTGACCATCGTTATGTTTGGAGGAAAAAGGGGGAGGCTTGCAAGCCGAAGAACACCACCCCAACTGTGAAGCATGGGGATGGCAGCATCATGTTGTGGGGGTGCTTTGCTGCAAGAGGGACTGGTGCACTTCACAAAATAGATGGCATCATGAGGAAGAAAAATGATGTGGAAGCAACATCTCAAGCAACATCTCAAGACATCAGTCAGGAAGTTATAGCTTGGTCGCAAATGGGTCTTCCAAATGGACAATGACCCGAAACACACTTCCAAAGTTATGGCAAAATGGCTTAAGGACAACAAAGTTAAGGTATTGGAGTGGCCATCACAAATCCCTGACCTCAATCCTATAGAACATTTGTGGGCAGAACTGAAAAAGCGTGTGCGAGCAAGGAGGCCTACAAACCAGACTCAGTTACACCAGTTCTGTCAGGAGGAATGGGCCAAAATTAGCAAAATTAGCTTGTGGAAGGCTACCTGAAACATTTGACCCAAGTTAAACAATTTAAAGGCAATGCTACCAAATACTTATTGAGTGTATGTAAACTTCTGACCCACTGGGAATGCGATGAAATAAAAGCTGAAATAAATAATTCTCTCTACTATTATTCTGACATTTCACATTCAAAACATGGTCATCCTAACTGACCTAAGACAGGGTGTTTTTACTAGGATTAAATGTCTGGAATTGTGAAAAACTGAGTTTAAATGTATTTGACTAATGTGTATGTAAACCTCCGACTTCAACTGTACATAATGAATGTTTTTTTTCTATTCTGAAGATTTTGATACAAGAACAGCAGCTCATGCTTTATTTTACTTTAGGGAGGAGTTGATTATGAAAATATGTATCATATTTGTCTCTTAAATAAAAGTATAGTTAACTTGGCAAGTCAGTTAAGAAGTCTTTGTCTTATTTACAATGACAGCCTACCTACAGGGTCAGCCCCTGGAGCAAATTAGGGTTAAGTGCCTTACTCAAGGACACATTGACATGACTTTCACCTTGTCGGCTCGGGTATTCGAACCAGCGACTTTTCGGTTACTGGCCCTGTACAATGCTCTAACCGCTAGGCTACCTGATCTGTGCATTTCTGTGTCTCTTGTATGAGTGAGGTTAACTACCGTTCTTTGATTACAGCACATTTACATTTCCCTTCATATTACTACCACTCTCAATGTGACCTTGTCGTTCACTGTTAGTATTGTGAGTGTGTGTGTCTGTGTGTCTGTGTGTTTGACTGTCTCAGCCTGTTTGTTTTTGTGTGAGATAAAGAAATGTATTTTGTTGATAGTGGTGTATTGATGGGGTTTGGAGTGGACTGGCCCTGAGGCCTCATCCTGACTGGTCAGGACTGAATGTGACTCGTCATGCTTCACTACACGCACAATTAAGGCATGGGGAACAGAGGACACTCACACGCACACACACACACTTTCAGTATAAGCTTCCTTTAAGGACAACCGTCAATCATCCTATTGTTGACAAAAGCTATTCAAAGTAAGTGTAATGCAAATTCTCTTTCTAACACACCATTACATTTATAAAACTTAAATATGCAAAGATGTAACACTCTCTTACGTTGTGACAGTGAAACATACACATAAAAAACCCGACTACATGTAGAAATGATGATTGTTAGTAATAGTAGTCCTATGTAAACACTTTGCACTTGGGCCCAGTGCAAGAAGCTCTTTCAAAATGATTGCAAACTTAAGGTGTATATTATTAAATATACCAGGGAATGGGATATGTGTTTTCTCTTTATTAGCAACCATCATTGTAGAGAGGCTAGTCCTTTAGACAAAGTTGTTTATGGTCTTTGTATGGTCATAGATTTGTTTTGTTGTTGATGACTGCCTCTGTTTGACCTCCTTGTGACTGGTGACTCAACTGTGTTCTCTCTGTTCCTGTCTGTCTCTGGGTTGAAAATATAGCCTTCCAGATATCAGTTATTGTATTGGTTGCGTGGTTATAATAATAATTATAAGATTTATAATATTGCCTAATTGTTTTTTCTTGTGTTTTTCAGGTGTTTTTCAATGATAATCTCTCCAGTCTTAATGATTGTTAAAGAAAATCCCTCCAACAACAGAAGTAAAGCAACACCTACAGACCTATCCCTCATCACGGTCACTATGAGAACCTTTTGACTTTGGAACGCACGGATCAGTTTTTTTCATCAGGGATCAACAGACACTTGAGCTGCCTCAGCCCATGGAGGTGGTGTCGAAGCAGGACCAAAACAAGGCCGATGCTGTCAAAAGTGACCAGGAGGAGGACAATGTGACGGCCTCTGGCCACACCTGTGGCCTCTGCGGACGGAGCTTCCCTCTCCTGAGCTCGCTGTCCCAGCACATGCGCAGGCACACCGGAGAGAACCCCTACAAGTGTCCCTACTGCGAACACCGTGCGGCCCAGAAGGGCAGCCTGAAAGTCCACATCCGCAGCCACAAGCTGGGCATGTTCAGCCGAAGCCTGGGCAAGAAGGAAGGGGAGTGCAAGAAAAGGGTGGGGGAATTGGAGGAGGGGGATGGGGAGCAAGGACAAACACAGGGGAACCCCCAGCAACTGGGTAGTCCCGACGACAACCTTGCCAAAGGCACCTCGGCCAAGAAGCACAACGGCAAGACAAAAAAGAAAAGCTCCAAGAAGAAAGGTGAAAACACAGTCGTCCAGGATTATGACAAGGAGGACAAGACGCAAACCACGGCTGAGGGCGACTCATTTCCGGGAGGGACCAAGTGGGTGGACGACAGGGGCGAGGAGGCCAGTGCTGGCTCCTTCCCCTGCGGCTCTTGCAGCCAAGTCTTCCCCCAGGCCCTGCTCCTCAAGACCCACATGAAGAAGCACCGCGGCTCTTTAGACCACGGCTGCCGCATCTGCGGCCGGCGCTTCCGCCAGGCCTGGTTCCTCCAGAGCCACATGCGGATTCATCGTGCCAAGCGCCAGCTGCGGGGTGGGGGTGGTGACAGCAGCGAGTTCTTGACCACCCTCAATGGGGTCCCCCGGGAGCCGGCGTCCCTGGTGAACGATGACTGTCTCTACGAACTGTGTGCCGGTTGCGGCAACTTCTTTTACGACCGCAAGACCCTCCGGCTGCACGAGAGGGTCCACAAGCAGAGCCACACCCCCAGCAAGCCGCCGCAGCAAGACCCCGACAACAGCTCGTCATCACCCACAGCCAAGAGGCGCTTCCTGGAATGCCTTAACCTCAGGGCAGCTGGGGCTGGAGAGGCAGCTATGGAGGGGAGTCTTGGAAGACGGATCCCCGAGCTGGACCCTGTATGCAGTTACCAGGCCTGGCAGTTGGTCACCAGAGGGCGTGTGGTGGAGGTGACAGATAAAAGCCTAGGCTGGGAGGAGAAGCTGGTGGATGCCGATGTGGCGTTTGACTGGGAGAAGGACGAGTATGTGCCGCTGAAACAGGAGAAGCGGAAGAGGCAGCTGGACTCCTCCCAAAGCAAGAAGAAGAAAGGGGCCCAGGATGTTGTCGTTAACGGTGGTAGTGGTGGGATCTCCCACCAGCAGGGTGACAGTAAAAATAGCCGCACCTTGTTGAATGGGCTCAGCCC
Source organism: Thymallus thymallus (assembly GCA_023634145.1). NCBI lineage: Eukaryota > Metazoa > Chordata > Actinopteri > Salmoniformes > Salmonidae > Thymallus > Thymallus thymallus. The sequence continues at coordinate 11,125,300 of CM042395.1, forward strand.
AGAGACGTTTGGAATATTGCAGAAAAAGGTGAAAGATGGTCATCAATCCAGCAAGCAAGCCACCAAATCAAACTCTGCCAGTCAGCCCAGCACACTAAGACAAGAAGATTCTCTGTCGACCTCTTCCATAAAGAGGAATAGTATCAGGGATCCAACCTATGAAGGTAAGACAAAACCACACGGTTCCATCACTTAGATTAGCAAAAATAATTAGATTTATGGGAAATTACACGATAAAAGGCATCTTGGTCATATTCACACTTAAAATCCTGATTGAAAGGGAACATTTGTGAAAAAAGTATTCCTCAAAAGGATAATTTTTCTTACTATTACAGCAATAATAACGAAATAATTCCCCCCAAAATTCAGACATTACCACACCAAATCTCATGTTGATTAATCAAATTACACATCTCTCTCATACTTATTAGCATAGTAGACTGCAAATTGAGCCCCTAGTGTGTCAAACAGGGTCCTCTTCTTATGCTGTGATTTAATTTGAATGTATTATTGTACACCAACTGATTGTCGTAGTCAAGACAGTCTGAAAGGTGATGCTGCTTAGACTTTTAAACTCTGTGATATGATAATAAATGGTTCCCTTCCCAGTCCTCTTGATAACAGTATTAACCAAGAACCATAGAACCAAGTACATGGTTACATGGTAAATATGCCCATAACTAGCAACTCACAAGTTTGTTTGAAATTACACTCATGACATTGAAAAGCAAAAAGTGATAGATATAATTATTATTCTGTAGCACTTTTCTCACATTTGAAGTAGTATGGAAGTCGGTTTTAGTTCAGTTTTCCATTTAAAAGCTGGTGTTCAGTTGCCATTGAGCAGTACTCATACAAGTGAAATGTGTGTTCAGCAGTTGCCTTTAGGGTGCCACTCCAAATGATATGGCTTTATGGCGCCATCGTGTGGCATGGATTGCCTATTCCACCCTTCATCACATATAAAGGAATATGAAAGGCTCTTACATCTGGTACTTTGAGGCATAACCCTTTCTGTACCGTTCATATAGCTTGACATTTGTTTATTAATGTTTTCTGGAATATACTATATGCCTTAAAAGGTTTATGAAGGCTTTAATAAACGTTAAAAGTTATGTTGGACGTGAACACAGTTGAATTGAGCTTATATTGTAAATAGTTGAGTTGTTAGGGTAAAATGACTGAAAAAGGACTGTTGAGTAGCATGAAAATGTCCTCTCTCATCCACATGTTCGTGAAAGCATGTTACCGCTTATTAAATCTTCACGCCTTGCTAAAGCTCATTTTCTTAAAATGTCTGTTTTTCAATGTGAGCTTAGTCTACCTGTACTCTACTATCCACAGATACCAAGCCATACTTCTGCGAGCACTGTGACTTCCACACCAGTGACCCCTCTTGCTTCACGTCCCACATGCAGAAGCAGCACAAGCACATCAGGGAGGCACATCATCACGTACTGGGAGCTGTTATGGAAGACCCGAGCCATGGCGCTCCCAAAGCCTCAGGTTACATGGAATATCTTCGGCTTAAGAGCACACTACTCAGCCAGCCCTACTGGAATCCTCCTTGCCAGGAGAGTGCAGCATCGAGCGGCCAGTCAGAGAAGTCGAGGAGCCTAAAGGTCAAAGGACAATCCTCTCAGGATACCATCATCACCGCCAGCCTCCTCAACCTGTCTGCCCCGCCTGAGGGCCAGCAGGAGGATAGTGGTGCGAACCCTGTGGCAGTGCCGTCCGAGGGTAAGCTGGTCAGACACCAGTGTCCGTTCTGCACCCACACAACCCATTACCTGGAGGTGCTGTGGATCCACCAGCGTGTGGCCCACAGGGTGGATAGTGACAGCTCCCTGGCCCCCAAGTGGGCCCCCTACGTCACCGGTGTCAAGGGCTCCAAGGCTGCTGGACGACGTACAGGGCCCCCGCCCTTCCTGGAGGGCAAAGACTGCCCAGCGCTCCCAGTGCCCCGGGCCCAGCGCACACAAGCCCCAGGTTCCACCGCCACACAACCTTCAGGTGGAGGCACCAAGAGGCCAAAGACCCACACAAGCACTACAACTACTACTGCCCAGTCCAACACCAGCCAGGCCATGGTGTCAGGTTCGTGTACCACCACAAGGTCGCCCCCTGGTGGTGGGAAGTATCTCCTACCTCAAAAGAAGAAGTTGTCGAGCCGCCCAAGCCATACGAAGGAGGTGGCAAATAAGAACGCCCGATCTGAAATGGAAGCCCACCCCAAAGCTCCTGCCGCCACCACCACCGCCTCGACCAGCATCCGAGGCTTCTCCCAGCAGTCGACAAGCAGACCCAAATCTGTAAGCCATCATCGGGCGGCTGCCGAGGGAAGCCTGCTTCCGCAAGAGGGCCTTGGCTTTATTCTCGCCAGGAATCATGGCAGGGCCGACCACGCATCCCATTTTGCCCCAGACAGAACTCACCTACACCCCCACCCACACCCCCACAGCCATCCACAGGATCCCCCTGCAGCCCCGAAAGGTCAAGACCTTTGGTCAGTCACAAACATGTTTGGGGCGCAGGGTAGCAGTGGGTACCTGGCACCCACCACTCACCTCAGCCACGGGAAGAGGGAGTTGACTGCTGGGGACAGCAGAGACACCCCGATGGACATGGACATCCTGGGTCTGTTGAAGAACTACAAACCCCACGACCTTGCAGCGCTCTACCAGCACTGGGGCTTTGTAGATCCCAGGCTTGACCCACAAGGTAAGGGGGATTGAGTGTTGAGTAATGTAGTCCATTAATGACAATGACATTTATTTTATATTTTTTATAATGTTCACCACAGCCCTACATAATTCAGCATGTACACAGACACACAGTGAGGAAGGGAAAGATAGGCATTCACAAAACGGATCATGTACTGTACACTAAGGTCACTTTGAGGGTAGCAGCTCTAACCTGCAGCTTGTCGTCGTAGATACCATCATCTTCCTCTTTAGCCCTTTGAGCCACATGTAATAACATGACCTTTGTAGTATGAGTTTTTCATTTTATTTGTCCTCTGCCTTTTCTGTTTTTCTACGAGTGTTTTGGCATGAATGCTAATAGCTTGGGGGAACATGTTTACCAAGGCCAACAGAAGGACATGTTTCTGCCGGTGATAGTACCAGTCAAGGAATAGGTCTCTCTGTCTGCTGTTGATCTGTGTGTAGGTCCTGGGGTGGTGTGTGTGTGTGTGTGTGTATCACAGTGGACGGGGAGGACGGCTCATAATAATGGCTGGAACAGAGTATTATGGCTGGAACGGAGTATTATAGCTGGAATGGATAGCCGTCTTCCCCTCAGCAGCCTCCACTGGTGTGTCAGTATGTGATTGCATGGATCCCAGTGACACAGATGTGTGACAAGGATAAGGGTGTGTGTGTGTGTGTGTGTGTGTGTGTCTGAGAGAGAGAGAGAGAAAGGGAGAATGAAAGAGGTGGCATCGAGGCCACACACACACACACACACACACACACACACACACACACACACAGTAAATTCCACTCCCAGAACATCAGAGAGACCTGACACAGTCGGGGTGACAGCGGGGGAAAGAACAGCGAGCAAGTACAGGGAAAGAGAGGGAGAAACAAGAGGGAGCGAAAGAGTGACCTAGTGAGAGGGATATGCAGATATAGAGGGAAAAAGAGTGAGAGGAGCACATGTGACACGGGAGCGCTGGCTAAGGGCACATCAGAGGCCCGGCAATTTAATTTGCAGTAATTTATGCGTTACTTCCCAGGCAGCCAGGGGGTGTGTCGGGCCTGTCCACTGCCCTGAAGGAAGCCCACCTCTCCCCCATCTTAAATGGCACATCAGAAGTACTAATGAGCCCAAAACTCTGTGGCTTAGGTGGTCTAGCGGTTAGCGTCACCGCCTCCAGCACATATGTATACCTGAGTCTGCATGGGTTCAAATCTGACCCACAGCCCTTTGACACTCACTCCTATTCTTTCCACGCTATCACTCTATGACTTTATTCTGTTCAATGCAAATCTGGAAGAAAAACCCAATGAGCTAACTAACTAGGTGTTAACTAAATAATACATGCCTGCTGCACAGTGCCGGTGGGTAAAAAGATTGGATAATTTAAAATTGAGTCTCAATTTTCATAAATGGAACAGGTTAGCTACCTATCCAACACTGCAATTAGAGCTAGCAGGCTAGCTAATGTTAGCATACTGTAGCAGGTCAGCTGCGATGCTAGCTAGCATTAGGTATATGCAGTATATGTGTATACAGCTCTGTAAGAAATTAAGAGACCACTGCAAAATTATCAGTTTCTCTGGTTTTACTATTAATGTGTTTGGGTAAAATTAACATTTGTTCTATAAACTACTGACAACATTTCTCACAAATTCCAAATAAAAATATTGTCATTTAGAGCATTTATTAGCAGAAAATGACAACTGGTCAAAATAACAAAAAATATGCAATGTTGTCAGACTTCGAATAATGCGAAGAAGATAAGTTCATATTCATTTTTAAACAACAAAATACTAATGTTTTAACTTAGGAAGAGTTCAGAAATCAATATTTGGTGGAATAACCCTGATTTTCAATCACAGCTTTCATGCGTCTTGGCATGCTCTCCACCAGTCTTTCACATTGATGTTGGGTGACTTTATGCCACTCCTGGCGCAAAAATTCAAGCAGCTCTGCTTTGTTTGATGGCTTGTGACCATCCATCTTCCTCTTAATCACATTCCAAAGGTTTTCAATGGGGTTCAGGTCTGGAGATTGGGCTGGCCGTGACAGGGTCTTGATCTGGTGCTCCTCCATCCACACCTTGATTGACCAGCATTGTCCTGCTGGAAAAAACAATCCTCAGAGTTGGGTCGGCCTGGAAACAGGAGACAAAGGGCTGTGAGACATGGGTTTGATTTTAGACACATGAAAAGTGGGATGTATACGGAGGGTACGGGGCAACAGAAGGTGAACAGCAGAGGGGCTAATGACCTTAGAGATGGGGAAAGGGCCGATAAACCGGGGGGACAGTTTGCGAGACTCCACCAGGAGGGATAGGTTCCGGGGTCGACAGCCATACCTTCTGCCCGAGACGAAACCGGGGAGCCGGGGTCCGGTGACGGTCCGCTTGTCATCGTTACCTGGAGGTGGTCTTGAGAAGGGCCGACCGGGCTCGCTTCCAGGTACGACGACAGCGGCGGAGGAGCTTGCCGAGGAGTCTTGTTCTGCACACAAACCGTGCAGGTGGCGATGAATGCTGCGACATCCGGGACCATGGTAGGCCACCAAAAGCGTTGTTGCACGAAGGCAGATGGGGAAGATGGGTGACACCTGGAGGGGGGTGGAGACAATCACAAAGACAGGTTAAACAGATCAGGGTGTGACACTCAGTTGGGTTGAGGTCGGGTGATTGTGGAGGTCAAATAGCCCTTACACTGCCTGGAGGTGTGTTGGGTCATTGTCCTCTTGAAAAACAAATGATAGTCCCACTAAGCCCAAACCAGTTGGGATGGCGTATCGCTGCAGAATGCTATGGTAGCCATGCTGTTTCAAGTGTGCCTTGAATTCTAAATAAAACACCAACAGTGTCACCAGCAAAGCACCATCACACCTCCTCCTCCCTGCTTCATGGTGGGAACCACACATACGGAGATCATCCGTTCACCTACGCTGCGTCTCACAAAGACACAGCGGTTGGACTCATCAGACCAAAGGACAGATTTCCACCGGTCTAATGTCCATTGATTGTGTTTCCTGGCCCAAGCATGTCTCTGCTTCTTATTGAAATATGTGAAGCATTTATTTGGGCTGCAATTTCTGAGGCTGGTAACTCTAATGAACGTATCCTCTGCAGCAGAGGTAACTCTGGGTCTTCCTTTCCTGTGACGATCCTCATGATCAGTTTCATCATAGCACTTGATGGTTTTTGCAACTGCACTAAAAGTACTTTACATTTTCCGGATTGACTGACCTTCCTGTCTTAAAGTAATGATGGACTGTAATTTATTTTTGCTTATTTGAGCTGTTCTTGCCATAATATGGACTTGGTCTTTAACCAAATAGGGTTATCTTCTGTATACCACTTCTACCTTGTCACAACACAAGAAATTCCACAAATTAACTTTTAACAAGGCACACTTGTTAATTGAAATGCATTCCAGGTGACTACGTCGTGAATCTGGTTGAGAGAATGCCATGAGTGTGCAAAGCTGTCATCAAGGCAAAGGGTGGCTACTTTGAAGAATCTCAAATATAAAATATATTTTGATTTGTTTAACACTGTTTTTGTTACTACATGATTCCATATGTGTTATTTCATAGCTTGGATGTCTTCACTATTATTCTACAATATTGAAAATAGTAAAAATAAAGAAAAACCCTTGAATGAGTAATATCCCCCAGTGTATATATATTGCCCACAATTCAGTGGAAGACAAAGCCATTGCTTTTTCCACTGTTTGTCACTTCAATGCAAACATTACCCTGAAATCTAAACAGAATATTTCCCTAAAAATACAACAGATACCTTAACTGTCTGTGATATTATTAGGTAAAGTTTTTTTCTTGTAACTCTCGGTTGTGAAAGTCTTGGGATTCTAAAGTGTTGCTCTGTCTCTCTTGTTTCTACAGCGATACTGCAGTACAATGGACATTTTGGAAATGAAGTCCATTCCTCCACAGAGGTCTCCAAACAAGTATGCTACTTTCCTTGTTTGGGTTTTGTTTTGTTGTGACTGTTCTCCCCCATATATTTCCTCACCTGTGCCAGAGTCTGGTTGAGTGGTAATGCCCCCCTATATGCCCTCTGGGCCTAGTTTTCTAAAAGTTACCTATCAGGATTTCGCCTAGCGCATAGGATTTTATGCATAAAAATAGGATCCGTCTCCTTACTGTCCTCTTCGATTTATATCTCCCTCTTTGCATTCCCCCATCCTGTCAATAACGACATTTAGACCTTTAAAAAAATCCCTCACCACTCTTTTCTGCTCCCAGCTCTGAGAATCCAAAAGAGAAATCAGTGTTTGATACACTAAAGGCGAGGCAGTGATACTTGAGCGTCTGTGTCAGACTGCCGTCTCCCTCTTTCTCTGTTTGGTACGAGGAGCTGACAGGAAAACAAAAAATAAAAGAAGCCTTGACATCCCCCTCGGGGTAAACAGTTGTGCGTCTCCATATGGCATGTCAACATCCTGCCAATCATGACGACACGCAGGCCCTCCTGGACGCTCTCTACCTGCCTGTCCGTTGTTCTCGTCTTATTTTCCTCCTCTTCGGTTGCCTTTGTAATGCGTGAGACGTGAGGACACTGACACACACCGAAAGATGAACTCACACAAACTGACATTTTTGCACATTCAGAAACACACACAGAAGTATACTTGCACACACACACATGTCTTGGTATGATCTGTGATCAGACTCCATTTTGCTCCTTGTCTCTGTCCTCTGCAGGTGAGCGGCCGTTCCTCTGCTTCCACAGCCTCTCTTAGGAAGGGAACATGAAAACGCTGCAAGCCACATGGCCTGAAAACTCAACTTCCCAAAATGCACTGTTGCAAGACAAGAAACCTGCAGTCCCTCATAGGAACCAAGCCATGACTACAGGAGAACAGTGGTTCTTCACTTGAGGGGCCCAATTGTCTCAAGGGACACTTTGTTTACAACTAACTAACCCTCCCCGACCATTACATGTGGACGTGAAAGAGTGGAAATTCTTCCCCAGCTGGGATGTGAACTCACAACCCTCTGCACTGTAACTCAACAAACTCAAGAAGCACTGTCAATATCTCAGACACAGAAAGGCCAAGGGATTTCTGCCTCCAGAGTGACAGAAGTTCTCAGTAAGGCAGTAGCGATGAGCTTAACATCAAACACTGGGCTTAGATGTTTCTGTGGTGACAGTATACTGACCTAGAGATAGTGTAGTTGTTTAGCTCATGATGATTGAGTTCAGGCTGGGTTAGTGATAACTGATCCTAAATCAGTTGTTAAAGGGCAGGAAAAACCAGGATCACCCAGGATTTTTTATGTAACCTTTAATGCAAACCCTTTAAATCCATGTCAGAGCAAAAAGACAAGCAAAGACTAAAACTTTCATATTATAGCCCTCCAGAGAATTGATAGAACATTTAGAAGTAATCGGATTGGTATGTGTGTTTACTGTGAATGTGTATTAGTGTTTTAGTCATCTGTTTATTTTATCTTTTGACACTTTGTGTTATTTGGAAACGGTTTGGATTGGTCAAGTCAGCCAGCTCACACAAGCAAAGTTGCCATCCATGTCCGTTTATGAAATTATAACAAGAAACAAATTACTACAAACTTTTTTTCTCTCGGACATCAATGCGATAGAACAGCAGCATATGTAGTGCATTTTTTATGTATTTTTATGTTTATGCACGACGCTCCCCACCTCTGCTTCATCCAACAAACAAAATCAACAACAATGGCCATGGGGTGGACAATGGCGTGGTTTTACCCACTGAGGCGTCCATCTTTAAGCAACAATAATGAGGCAGCTGTTTGTGACTAGCCATCTCCAGTCATGTTTACATGAACAACAACTATGCTAGACTCTGCTGACCAGGGATGTAGTGGAGGGTAAATACACAAAACTCTGGCAAGTAGCCTCGAGGTTAGAGTGTTAGGCCAGTAACCGAAATGCTGGTTCAAATACTGGAGCCAACAATGTGAAAGAAAACTGTCTGTCGTACAATGGAAACCCTGGTCGTGACCCTACTCCCTGCGAGTGACTTAGGGAGAAGGGATATGCAAAAAAACAAACAAACAAACCTCCATTATACACCGTGTAACAGGACAAATATAAGCATTTTATTTGTGAAATGACGTTTACCCAGTTATTATTGGGTTTCCAGCGTAGATCAAAGCTCAGAGTGCTTATTTTCATGATCTGAGTTAAACTCGCGCCTGCCTCTTTTTGCGAATGAGTGGAATCATGAACAGTTGTTTTATGTTCACCTGCACTCTTAGCAGAACATTCACCACTCTCAAACAGCTAAACTCCGCCCTCTCGCGAATCACTGGCACAGACCAAGAGCCAGTGAAAGGTGAAACAAACTACCCCAGCTCGGAGTCAGGCTCAGCAGACCAACGGCAAGTGGCTATAAAAGTAGGGAACTAGAGACACCGCTGACATACTAGTGGGTATGCGAGATGCCGTACATGAGCCAATTTTTTTAAACATCCGCGTCTCCAGCCGTGTCTACAGACATTCCCCAAAACAAAAAAAACGGACTCTTGGAGAATGAGTGTACAACTTGTAAATAGTTGCTTATAGATATGTCAGTCAGGTGGCAGTGACTTCTAGTATTGCTGTAATATTAAAGGGCTCTGGCTAGTGTTAGCCAGCTAGCTAGAAGGATGACGAAGCTAATGTTAAACGCTGCTTGACCTCCGCAGGAGCAAAATATAACCTACTAAATTCACATCCTAACATTGCTTTACAGAGAGTACTAGCAAAGATTTGTATAACTAACCCAAGATAGACCAGAGCCTGTCGTTTCCAATGGCAGAAAATGTATCATAGTGGGCAGAATAAGCAACGAGGTGGGCAGAGCCAAGCACGAGTTAGTGAGATCCTACTGGCCCGTTCTAGCATTTTATTTGCATATTTCCATTAAGGAACGTCTACTCTGAAATGCATGTGTGCAATAACTAAATTCGCCCTTGCACTCTTACTAAACAACACAACTTTGGCAAAGGGTAAAGTCTATAAAACGCAGGCCACTCAGTTACAGATTCTAGTTTTGGAAACAGAAAACTGTATGGAGATCAAACGTTTCAATATTTATTTCGGCAACTGGGCTTCCTCTCATCACCATATATGGTAGTGAGTGGAAACGCCAACCGGATGCTTCACATTTATACATCCGGTGAAATATCTGGCTCATTGTTCTATCTGTGGTACTAGTCAGACAGACAGTGGTGTGGCAGACAGTAGTGAGGTTGAGGCAGGCTGCAAAGCATGCAGGAGGAGGCAGAGAAGACACAGAGAGAGGGGAAGCAAGCAGAGAGAGAGATTAGTACAGTGGTTCCCAAACTTGAGGATAGGGCCCCTGAGAAAATCGGTACTAATCTTATCAAACAAATGAAGAACTTAAAAAACCAAGATATATTTCAATTTCTTCCCATGTCCTACCTTCCTTATAGGCCTACATTTAAAATGCAAACAATACAGCTACAAAAATGTAATACGTTCGTCTTATCTCGATCGCGCACTGGATTGTATAGTTTACCCACCTTTTGTTTACCACTACATCACTGCTGCTGACTATGTATGTTCTGTTGCGTTAAGTCAATGTCCACTCAAGTTGATATCCCAAAATTGAAAGACTGGCTTCCATCGCTAGGGAGCACTAACCATGTGGAATATTTCAAACGTTGTGTTTCTCAGACCTCAGAAAGTTGAGGTCTGAGAAACATTCCAGACGGAATGGAAAATGAATCCAAAACAAATGAATGGAAAGAAAAGCACTATGTAACTTACAGATTTGCAGTGCTTCATGCATATAGCTCGATCTACACAACCAATGGTGATGTGGACTTGAACAGAATGTCACTTTTGAGGTCTGAGAACAGAAAATCTCCCTTTTTAAAAGTTAGAGTTGCAGACTGACTACTCGTCATTGAGGAGGATTGTGGGTAAGTCTTGGATTGTCTGTTTTGAAACACTGTTCTTTAGTTCCTTTTTGCTGTTTAATTTTTGTGTTTTGTTGAATCACTGGATATCTCTCAGTCTTAGAAATGGCTAAATGCAGGGAACTAGAGACACCGCTGACATACTAGTTATTTTAGCTGTGCACAAGGAAAGAAAGCCATCCATGTTAAACAGTACCAATCTGACGTTATTACTACGTTATGTATTGAATTGTATATGATAGTTATCCACCTTGATTGATTGTCGTATGTAAATTGTGAATTGCAAAATGGTAGACGTTTGTAATAAGAAAAGGTTGGGGCTTAGATGGACATGTATTTATGAGAACGATCCATGATGATTAGCAATGTTCACTCAGTGCTCAGATATTCTGTGACTTTTAGGACTTGAGGATGGGGCTGTATTTTCAAAGTATTTATATTGCATAATACCTGTTAGTACAAATAAAACTTGATATATTTACATGGGCTTGGTATGGGTCATTTCCTTATCCCAGAAGCTCTTTCATCAGCTTTTGAGGTGATATGTTTATGACAATCACACACTGTGTATAACTGGTTGTGATTATGTAACATGAAAAGTTCATACAATTACATGTATTTGTAATAGGCTTATTTATCTCTCATAATTATTCAACAGTGCTTAGAAAAGCTCTTACACCAATTATTCTTGCTCATATAGATGTTTTATTAGAAAGGAAAAAGTGTTACAAAGCAATATGGAAGGAATTCCACACAGATGGATATAAAATTAGTGTACAAAACATTAGGAATCGTCCTAATATTGAGTTGCACCCCCTTATCAAATCAAACTGTATTTGTCACATGCGCCGAATACAACAGGTTTAGACCTTACCGTGAAATGCTTACTTTTGTCCTCAAAACAGCCTCAATTTGTCAGGGCATGAACTTTACAACGTGTCAAGCATTCCACAGGGATGCTGGCTCATTGAAAATCCTTCTTTAACATGTCTCCTCCCTTTCATCTACACTGATTTGAAGTGGATTTAACAAGTGACATCAATAAGGTATCATATATTTCACCTGGATTCACCTGGTCAGTCTATGTCATGGACAGAGAAGGCATTCCTAACGTTTTGTACATTCACCAATGCCTTCTTAAAGTATTCACACCCCTTGACTTTGTCCACATTTTATTGTTACAAAGTGAGATTAAAATAGATTTGTCCTTTTTTGTCAACAATTGACACAAAATACTCTAATGTCAAAGTGAAAGAAAAATTCATGTTTTTGTATTAATGGAAAATAAAACATATTAAATATATTTTGATTAGATAGGTATTTATCCCCCTGAGTCAATACATGTTAGAATCACTTGTGGCAGTCTTTAAGTTGCATAATATTTGCCCACTATTATTTTTAACATTCTTCAAGCTCTGTCAAGTTGGTAATTGATCATTGCCAGACAGCCATTTTTAAGTCTTGATCTTGATTTTTAAGTTGAAAATGTAACTAGGCCACTCAGGAACATTGAACGTCGTCTTGGTAAGTAACTCCAGTGTATATTTGGCCTTAAGTTTTAGGTTATTGTCCTGCTGGAAGGTGGATTTGTTGAAAAACACACAACCAGGATTTTGCCTGTGCTTAGCTCTATTCCTTTTCTTTTTATCCTAAAAAACACCCTAGTCCATGCCAATGCCAATCATACCCATGATTGGGGGACGCAGGTAGCCTAGTGGTCAGAGTGTTGGGCCAGTAAACGAGAGATTGCTGGATTGAATCCCCAAGCTGACAAGGTGAAAATCTGTCTGTGTCCTTGAGCAAGGCGCTTAACCCTAATTTCCTCCAGGGGCGCAGTACTACCATGGCTGTCCCTGTAGGAAGGCCGTCATTGTAAATAAGAATTTGTTCTTAACTGACTTGCCTAGTTAAATGAAAATAAAATAACATGATGCAGCCACTATCATGCTTGACAATATGAAGAGTGGTACTCTGTGATGTATGGTGTTGGATTTGCCCTGAATACAATGCCTTGTATTGTACATATTTAGGTTTGCCATAACAAATACTTCTTGACTCAAGACGTTTCAGCTTTTGATGTTTTATTAATTTGTAAACATTTCTAAAAACATAATTCCACTTTGACATGGGGTATTGTGTGTAGCTCAGTGACACAAAATCCTAATGTAATCCATTTAAAATTCAGGCTGTAACAACAAAATGTGGAAAAAGTCACAGGGTGTGAATACTTTCTGAAGGCACTGTATGTTGTTCCCAGATAAACCATGTTCAAATAAAATGTTAAAGTTATAATCATAAACATGAACATAATTAAAATAATTTGCTCAAAGAATAGAAAAGCATAGGCGATAAAATATAAATTAATAGGGCATTCAGCAAGGATCTAATAGGGCATTCAGCAAGGGCATTCAGCAAGGATCTAATAGGGCATTCAGCAAGGGCATTCAGCAAGGATCTAACTTTTTACACAGGTAACACCAATAGCACTATGGCACTGAACGATATTCTCTAACACCACATTCCCTGCCAGGTTGTGCCAACTGACAACGTTCCCTGGCTTGAAGCTGGAGCCAAACATGAAGACATTGATTTTACAAGGGGAGAGCAGAGAATCCTACGTGCACGTCGGGAGTTTTCATGCAATTTTTCTCTTCAAACCGTCACCATAGGTGTCTTGATCCTGTCCAAGGACAATCATTGGGTTGGAAACTGCAGTCACCCTGCCTGTGATAACTCCCCGTCCACATCTGAGCTGTCTTGGCCTAAAAGTCAACCAGGGCGAACAAGAAATGCTTCAATAAATCCCACGCCGTATCTTAAATAAATCTCACACTGTATCTTACAGTTTTTCTCAGTCGCTTTGGTACATTTCTCAGATCACAATTGACACTTTCAAAACTGCTTGTTCAACCTTCACATGATCTAGTCACTTGTGCACAAGATAAGAGCAATTTATCATTGTTTTGGTCAAATTGCAATTGATCATGTACAATTGTCTGCTGTTTTTTACATGACCAGTTGCTTATGTCATGTTGATCAAAATATAATATACTGGATGTCTGTTGAATTGTCTTACTCCCCAACACATCTAGGCATAAGTTCATTGAATATCTCTTTAATTGCAAAATGTTTGAACTCATTGTCATAATCGCTCAAGCAAGTTTTCCATACAGTACATTCCAATTGTTCTTACAGATTGTTGTTGTAAAATAGCTTGGAGGTGCACCTAATGAACCTTCAATTGGTAAGCATATCTAAACAGAGCACAACAGTGTTACAATTTCTGACAATGGAAGAACAACAAGGAAACAAACAGGGTCAACAGTCGGGAAGAAGAGGACTAAGGATGCGTGTAGGAAGGGTAGGGAAGCAAAACAGAGGAAGATGCCGAGGAGACAGGTGTATTTCAGATAAAATAAGGGCCACTATTGTGGACCATGTTGTCAATCATGGCCTTACAATGGCTGAGGCTGGTCGAAGGGTGCAGCCGAATGTTGGGAGAACAACCGTGTCCTCAATCATTCAAACGTTTCACAGAGAGAACAGGTTTGTAATCCAAGAATGTGCACTGCATTGTAATACTACATACTTTTTTTACACTGAAATCTTCCTCAATCTTTCGTTTGGCATCACTGTATTTCCCCACATAGGACTGCAAGAATACCTCACAGGGGTGGGAGAGAGCCCCTTTTCACACCTCAACAGCAGGAGGCTATTTGCACCATGGTCAGAGAAAATAATGCCATTAGACTAAAGGAGATTCAGAGTTCCATTATAGAAGACAACAATGTCTTTGTAAACATCCAATCTGTTAGCATCTCAACTATCGACAGGGTGCTGAAAAGAAACCATATGAGCATGAAACAGCTGTACCATGTACTATTTGAAAGGAATTTTTCTTTGTGCTATAAAATAGTTTTGTGTTTTTCTTTATGAATCACACTGTAATTTGTTGAAAACCAAAAATAAAAGCATAAATGTGAATCCTGTCCAATCTCTTGCAATCCTAATCTCACATAAAGGAATGTGTGACTTTGTACTGTTGAAATGTATAAATTCCATACAGAAAAAGTGCAGCCTTGTGCATTTTCAATCATTGTCATAAAAAATGTAGCCATAGTGTACATCAGAAAATACCTAAAGAGTACAGTTTTATATTGACAACACGACTAAGCTTTTTGACAAAACTAAGCATCTTCTTTGTGAACAATGACACAAGGACTTGACATTCTGAAGGCACTGACATGTTCATTGACATAAAGATTTACTTTTGGACTAGATGGACTAGAGATTTTGAGCAAGTTACAGGATTTTGCAGGTCATCCATTGTGTTGTGCTGTTTGTAATAATTGTTTTGAGAAATCGACTTACTGGTTTGCAAATGTTAAGAATGATTCGAGAAATGTACCAAAGCGACTGAGAAAAACTGTAAATAAATCTCACGGCGTATCTTAAATAAATCCCACGGCATATCTTAAATAAATCCCACGCCGTACCTTAAATAAATCCCACGGCGTATCTTAAATAAATCCCACGCCGTACCTTAAATAAATCCCACGGCATATCTTAAATAAATCCCACGCCGTACCTTAAATAAATCCCACGGCATATCTTAAATAAATCCCACGCCGTACCTTAAATAAATCCCAAGGCGTATCTTAAATAAATCCCACGGCATATCTTAAATAAATCCCACGGCGTACCTTAAATAAATCCCACGCCGTACCTTAAATAAATCCCACGCCGTACCTTAAATAAATCCCACGCCGTATCTTAAATAAATCTCACGGCGCAATAAAACAGAACTCTTTGGCCACAGACCAGCCATGGGTTTATCGTCAAAATGAGAATGCATGAGCAGAAAATAACCCCATACTTACTGTACAATTTGGTGGTGGATCTTTGATGTTATGGGGCTATTTTGCTTCCACTGGTCCTGGGGCCTTTGTTAAGGTTAACTGCCAAAAACCTGGTTGCCTCTGCGAGGAGGCTGAGACTTGGCGATAAGTGGATCTTCCAGTAAGACAATAACCCCAAGCACATCAAAATCCACAAATACAGTGCATTCAGAGAGTATTCAGACCCCTTGACGTTTTCCACATTTCGTTATGTTACAGTCTTATTCTAAAATGGATTCAATTGGATGTTTTCCTCATCAATCTACACACAATACCCCATAATGACAAACAAAAAACAGGTTTTAAGAAATGTTTGCAAATGTATATATATATATATATATATATATATAAAAAAAACACTTTACTCTGTACTTTGTTGAAACACCTTTGGCAGTGATCACATCCTCAAGTCTTCTTGGGTATAACGCTACAAGATTGGCACACCTGTATTTGGGGAGTTTCTCCCATTCTTCTCTACAGATCCTCTCAAGCTCTGTCAGATTGTATGGGGAGCGTTGCTGCACAGCTATTTTCAGGTCTCTCCATAGATGTTTGATCGGTTTCAAGTCCGGGCTCTGGCTGGGCCACTCAAGGACATTCAAAGACTTGTCCCTAAGCCACTCCTGCATTGTCTTGGCTGTGTGCTTAGGGTCATTGTCCTGTTTGAAGGTGAACCTTCGCCCCCAGTCTGAGGTCCTGAGCTCTCTGGATCAGGTTTTCATCAAGGATCTCACTGAACTTTGCTCCATTCATCTTTCCCTCGACCCTGACTAGTCTCCCAGTCCCTGCCGCTGAAAAACATCCCCACAGCATGATGCTGCCAATACTATGCTTCACCGTAGGGATGGTGCCAGGTTTCCTCCAGACGTGACGCTTGGCATTCAGGCCAAAGAGTTCAATCTTTGTTTCATTAGACCAGAGAATCCTTCAAGTGCCTTTTGGCAAACTCCAAGCAGGCTGTCATGTGCCTTTTACTGAGGAGTGGCTTCTGTCTGGCCGCTCTACCATAAAGGCCTAATTGGTGGAGTGCTGCAGAGATGGTGGTCCTTCTGGAAGTTTCTCCCATTTCCTCAGAGGAACTCTGGGGCTCTATCAGAGTGACCATCGGATTCTTGGTCACCTCCCTGACCAAGGCCCTTCTCCCTTGATTGCTCAGTTTGGCCAGCTCTAGGAAGAGTCTTGGTGATACTAAACTTCTTCCATTTGAGAATGATGGAGGCTACTGTTCTGCAGAAATGCTTTGGTACCCTTCCCCAGATCTGTGCCTCGACACAATCCTGTCTTCGACCTCATGGCTTGGTTTTTGCTCTTACATGCGCTGTCAACTGTGGCACCTTATATAGACAGGTGTGTGCCTTTCCAAATCATGTCCAATCAATTGAATTTACCACAGGTGGACTCCAATCAAGTTATAGAAATATCTCAAGGATGATCAATGGAAACAGGATGCACCTGAGCTCAATTTTTAGTCTCATAGCAAAGGGTCTTTATACTTACAGTGGGGAGAACAAGCCGGAATTCTTACTGGTTGGTAGGTGATCAAATACTTATGTAATGCAATAAAATGCAAATTAATTATTAAAAAATCATAGAATGTGATTTTCTGGATTCCATCTCTCACAGTTGAAGTGTACCTATGATAAAAAATTACAGACCTCTACATGCTTTGTAAGTAGGAGAACCAGCAAAATCGGCAGTGTATCAAATACTTGTTCTCCCCACTGTATGTAAATAAGGTATTTCAGTTTTTTATTTGTAATAAATTGGCAAAAATTTATAAAAACCTGTTTTCGCTTTGTCATTATGTGGTAATGTTTGAAGATTGATGAGGAACATTTTTTATTTAATCGATTTTAGAATAAGGCTGTAACGTAACAATGTGGAAAAAGTCAAGGGGTCTGAATACTTTCCGAATGCACTGTAAATGGTTAATTGGCCACAAAATCAACATTTTGCAATGGCTATCTCAGTCTCCTTGAAACACATTGAAAACCTGTGGTTTGAATGGAAGAGGGCAGTCCAGAAACGCAGACTAAGGATCTGGAAGGATTATGTATGGAAGAACTGACTAAGATCCCTCTCAATATGTTCTCCAACTCAAATATGTTCTCCAACCCCACTGTATATACAGTATACACTGTATACCCATTGATTCTTGAAGAATTTAACTTATAAATGCCTCGTGAGCTTAGTTTCAACTGTCATACCCCATCAGAACCCTTAATATAAACTTGTTTTACTCAAATGAATGTAAATAAACACTTTATAGCCTCAAAACATGGTTAAAACTATAATTCTGATATCATGGATTGTCAGTCCTTGCATCCATAGCTATGTCTATGAATTTGAGAGTGGTTACATTTCTCCAGGCCAATCCTTTAGGGCAGTTGGATCCTACCCTAATCCTAACTTTATGTCCACATCTCAGCTCAACCCTAACGTCATATCCACATCCCAGTTCAACACTAAACCTCTAAACGTAGGCATGGTGTAGGTACAATTTCTATCAGGAGATGGCGCACAATACCAAGGATTGGGTGGAAAAGAGTTCAGCCGCAAAGGATGAAAGGCATAAAATAATATTACTGTCCATTTAGGATATTCAATGGCTCATTTATAGACAAAAGTTATAATATATAATACAAGGAATATAAATGCCATAGGAATGTTATTAAATGTATAGATTGCTAAGTGTGCATTAGTAACAACCCTCGGTATAGCCATCCGTTTAAACAATGGAGAAAATTGGGCAGCTAAGCGCAGATCCATTATAAGTTTTGCTCATTCAGTCAAAATGATTGAGATTGGGTTTAAGCGGAGGTAAACTGGCCCCACTCAGGTGTGAAAATTCAGGTGAAAAATGTTTGTTTACTGAGCACAAAACATCCTAAATCTTAATCAACGGTTTCCTTGCCTCAAATCCTTACATCCTTTCGGTTCCGTCGCTTCCTTTGGCATCAACTCGGTGAACTCCTTCTTCCGATGATTTTTGAACACACACACACACACACACACACACACACACACACACACACACACACACACACACAGCAGCGTGCACCTATCACATCCTGTTTGTCAATGGGACCGCATCATCTCTAGGCGTGGTGACAGTGTCAATCCTCAGCCTAAAATACAAATATCATGGCTAGAGCCACGACCAGAGTACCAGTGAGTTTCGTGTTCGCCATAGGGCCCGGAGAGTAGATCATGTCACCAGTCAGGCTGGGAGAGGGAGAAGGATATGGGTTGGCATATGTTCTTTGACAGGAAACTGCCTCGCTTTAGTTCAGCCCTCTTGCAGGCAAGAGGAGAGACGGACTGGTGGCTGATTGGAGTGACAGGCGTCTCCTGTCCTGTCGGTCCTTGTGAGGAGGATCTCTCTGTGTGTGTGTGTGTGTTGGGTTCGCATGCACACAGCTTGACTACTGCAGAGAGAAACCGTCTATTGTGGGAGGTAATATCAGACAGGCAAACGCACACACACACACACACACACACACACACACACACACACACACACACACACACACACACACACACACACACACACACACACACACACACACACACACACACCGTTAAGGTAGTCCAACCTCATATTTTAGAGATGAAAAGGTGTATCAGGATCTCATCAGGGATGGGGTTTTGTTGTTCTTCAGTGACCTGATGGCGGACCTCAGAAAAGGAAGATCGAGGCGCAGAGCGAGAGTGGTTTGACATATTTGTATTCAATGTAAACTTTCAAAACCAAAACAACAAAGCGGGAGTACAAGACCGTCTGCTGCGTGTCAGTACTAAGGCACTTTACACAAAACAACAAACAGAGAGAACCAGGCAGCTCTGTAAACTGATGTGCATACGGCAATACACACACATCCACAATGCACCTAGGCACTGCTGGAACATAAATAGAATCCCCAATTAGAGACAACTAAAGGCAGCTGCCTCTAATTAGATAGATAGAGATAGGTACTTTATTGATCCCCAAGGGTACATTTCTTCGTCAAGAAGCTACGAAAAAACACAGGGCAGGTGCAAAATGCCAGAATGAAAATACACAAAAGACAGATACACGATACATGATACATAGAGCGGCAGTATGAAAAATTATAAAAATACAAGAAGTCTGGAGTGCAAAAAAGCTATAAAAAGACATTGCATAGTATGGGTGGATGGCTGAATATGTACACTATACATTGTTACAGAGTGTTAGGTGAAAAAAAAAAAAGATCAAAATATTGCAAGTTGATATAGATAAATAAGGAGTATTTGCATGGTTAACTATACTATACAAGTCGATGGCAGAGAAATACTTAAATAGCTAAAAGTGCGTATGATATAAGTGAGGGTAATAATAATTTACTTAATATACAGTCTGGTTAAATTAACAGATAAGTGAATATTTTGCATGGTTAAATTAACTGTACAGGTAAATATACAGTTAAATTTACAGGTAAGTGAATATTTGCATGGTTACATTAACTGTACAGGTAAATGACAGGAAGAGATACCTAAATAGCTAAATGTGTGTATGATATAATTTAGGGTAATTATAGGAATTCCCTTAAAATACAGTCCTTAGTGCAGGGTTTACAGATAAATGCACGTATTGCACATTCGATATACTAAAAGCAATGAAAAAATATACAACTGACAGGATACTAATATGCTTTCCTGAGTGAATGACTACGTAAGTTCAGTCCAATAATTACTTACAATATTGCATGTGATATGATATAACAACTGTACATGAATATGTATATACAGACCTGAATGAATAAATAAGTCCTGAGTGAATGAGTGATTACAGGCCAGAGTTACTCACGGATGGATGCCTAATTGTTAAACTATGTCCTGACACACCAACAGTTCCAGGTCTATGTTGCCGATGGCACGGCACCCTGGTGAGGCATTAAATAGTCTAATAGCCGCCGGCACGTGGTGGGATCAGTCTGTGACTGAAGGTGCTCCTCTGTGTCATAACCATGGCATGCAGAGGGTGGGTGATATGTCCATGATGGCCAGCAGTTTGGCCATCATGGACAATTGGGGATTAACACACAAACATAGAGTTCTCCTGAACTCTCCCGTCAGGTCCTGACTGTGACCTCTCGACTGACCTACTGGAGTCAAGAGTCCTGTCCACAGTCAGAACCTGACAATCAAGACTGTATGGTGGGCAGGGTTGGGAGCTCCTCCAGGACTAGTCAACTGGGTTTGGCTGTTTAAAAAAAATATTGTTATAATTTAACCTTTATTTAACTAGGCAAGTCAGTTAATAACAAATTCTTATTAACAATGACAGCCTACACTGGCCAAACTCGGACGACACTGGGCCAATTGTGCACTGCCCTATGGGACTCCCAATCATGGCTGGTTGTTATACAGTCTGTATTCAAACCAGGTTGTCTGTAATGACACCTCTAGCGCTGAGATGCAGTGTCTTAGACCACTGCGCCACTTGGGAGCCTCAAGTTTAAGAGGGCTTCAAAGTGTTCACCCCACCTCTGGCCTATCTTAGTTCGGTCTTTTATGAGAGTGGACCCATCTGCACTTCTTGGGCCGTGTGGAGGTCTTCAGTGCATCATAAAAGTTGTGCATGTCATATCTGTCCGCACAAGATTGGATTTCTTATGCTTTCTGGCACCACTCATTTTGTAGTTGTCGTAGAATACTCTGTGCCTCCTTCCACAGCTCTTGCCATTGCTTTTTGAGGGCCTCAGAAGTGGGGTTGTTGAGTTTTCATCTAACCAGTCCTGATGTTTCTGGCTGTTGTAACCAACGGAGTGGGCTGCTGACTCATAGAGTGATATGCTTAGGGAGGACCATTTGCCTTCAATCACACCCTCCCCATTCAGGAGAATCTTTCTTGTTCTCTAGTTTTTCTGCTAGAGAGCGACGTAGGTTGTTACATGCCTCTGTTTCCAGACTTCTTGAGGCGGGTGGCTGGGCGAACCTTAATTTTGACCTTGGTTATGATCATCCGATGATCTGTCCAGCATTTCGCTCCTTTCATGGCTCGCATAATGGGGACATCCCTGATATCAGAGCCGAAGATTTGGCAGTTCTTCACGGCAATGTCCATACCATGCAAATGATGCTTTTCTGAGGGGTATCCCTTCCAGAAGAAAGTGTAGCCCTCTCCTTCCTCCCTGAGCGACCCTTCACCCAGGAATCTGGTCTCACTGAGAGCAGCGATGTCGATGAGTGCAGTCCTTCGATTGGGCCTGTTTGCGCCATGTCTCGAGTCCAAGAGAGTCCTTATGTTGCAAGTCATAAGTGGACTTATTTCTTATTATTTAGTTTTCCACCTTTTCTAGGCCTTTCCCCAGCCGGGGTGAGCAGTGTGGTTCCTAAATACAGCTGCTCAGATTTACAGGATTCTGCCAGGAGCAGCTCCCACTCAAATCCCAGCTGCCTACGACCAATAGCCCTGTGCTTCTACCGTGCAGGGGCCTGGCTAGGAGCTTACAGATTATTCAGTCCCGCCCCTGTTGACAAGCACCTCGTCGCCAGTATACTTTAATGGTACAGGAAATGTAGCTAGGACTTGCTGAACACATACACACACACACACATAGACACACATCGGATTAATGCACAACTTCTTCAATATTGTGACAGTGAGAGGGTGGTGAAAATTGGGGACCACAGTCGGACACGATATCCTCCGGAACTCCATACAACCAGAAGACCTGCTGGAATATGACCTCAGCGTCCTGAAAAGCAGAGGGCAGCCCAGCGAGAAGGACAAAACTGACCATCTTGGAGAAACGGTCTACGACCACCAGGATGTTTGTACGTCCCTCCGACCGGGGCAAGTCTGTGACAAAGTCCACTGCAAGATGTGACCATGGCCGCTGAGGTACCGGCAAGGGGTGGAGCTTATCCGCGGGAGCCTGTCTCGACGCCTTGGACTGTGTGCAAACGGTGCAGGACTGGACATAGTAGCGCACAGTCCTTCCCATGCCAGGCCACCTGTACTTCCCCCGGAGTGCTTCCATGGTCCTGGTGATCCCCAGGTGTCCCGTCGCCGAGGATTGGTGTGCCCAGGTCACCAGCCGTCCATCATGTGTCGTGGGTCCTGTCTCCTGGGATGTCGATGCGGAGATTGTTCGGGCGGGGTCACTTCTCCCCGCCCGAACAATCTCCGCATCGACATCCCAGGAGACAAGACCAACGACACATGATGGGGGTAAGATGGGGACCATCGGAGCCGGTTCTACCCCCCGGTCGTGCATGCGGGAGACTGTGTCGGCTCTGTTCTTGGTGCCTGGGCGGTAAGTCTGGGTGAAGCGGAACCGGGCGAAGAACATTGTCCACCTGGCCTGACGGGGGTTAAGGCACCGAGCAGCCCTGACATATTCCAGGTTGCGATGATCCGTCAGGACTGTAAATGGCTCCCATGCGCCCTCCAGCCAGTGTCTCCACTCCTCCAGTGCCAACTTTACCGCCAGGAGCTCCCTGTCACCCACGTCGTAGTTGCGCTCCGCAGCAGACAATTTCCTCGAGTAGTATGCACAGGGGTGCAGTTTCGGGGGACTCCTGTGCTGCTGGGAGAGGACCGCCCCCACGCCGACCTCGGACGCGTCGACCTCACGAAGTTGCGGAACGCCTTCTCCGCAACGACGTGAATGGCAAGGCGATGGAGTTGAAGCCTTGGATGAACCGGAGGTTAAAGTTGGCAAATCCCAGGAAGCATTGGTGTTCCTTGATGGTTTTTTGGACTGGCCATGACCTGACTGCCTCCACCTTCAGCTCTTCCATTTTGACCCCCTCCGGAGAGACGGATGTTTGGTGGAACACACACATTTCTCCTTTGATGTAGAGGTGATTCTCCAGGAGGCATCTCAGGACAGCATGAACGTGGGCCACATGTTCCGGGTAGGTGGGGGAGTAGATCAGGATGTCATCGATGTAGACTATGATGTTTCTCCCCACCACTTCATCTAAGTTTGACTGGAATACCGCAGGTGCGTTGGCTAAGCCATACGGCATCACCAGGTACTCGTAGTGGCCCAACGTTGTGCTGAAAGCCGTCTTCCACTCATCTCCTTCCCAAATGCGGATAAGGTTATACGTGATGTCGGTGGCGCACAAAAAACCTACCGTCCCTGTCTGTGCAGTCTGAGTACTCACCTCCTTTTTGCTCTGGTCCCGTTCGGAGGGGCAGTCCCTTCGACGATGACCCCTCCTCCCGCAGAACAGGTACAGACCCTGTCTCCTCCGCGGGGAGCCGCATGAGTCCCAGCTCTGTCGCCTCCGGCTCCGGCGCCTCCCTATGGGGTGGAAGAGAGGCTTGGCGGCCCAAACGGTCATGGTCTCAGAGCTGCCTGTCGATGATAATGGCCCGGGCGATGAATGTGTCCAACAACATGGCTTCAGTCACACACGCCAGTTCCATCCGAACCTCCGCCCGCAAACCCCTACAGAACGCGGTTCGGAGAGCTGGACGCAGCCACCGTCCGGAAACACAAAGCATACACCGCGGCCGTGCCCGTGCCCTGTTGTAGGCGCAAAAGCTGCTCGGTCGCGTCTCTCCCCCCACCGGATGATCGAACATGGCTTGGAACTGGGCGATGAACCTGGGAAATTATCTCAGTTCCTCAGATCCGCTACCCCACAAAGCCGTTACCCAGTTGCATCCGGTTAGGAGTGACACCACTTGGCTGTATCTGGGCTTCTTCACCTGATCTTGGTGAAAGATCATCTGCCCCTCAATGACGCGTTACCTATCCTCTAGCCCAGACAGCCGGCCACCCGGGCCGGGTCCCCCATCGCGCTCTCCCGTGCTCATGGAGAGGGAAAAGGGACGAAAAACAAAAAAACTGGAAAAAGGTGAAGAAAAAAAATGTAGAAAAAAAAACTTTCGGGTTGCGGTGGATTATTCTGTGACAGTGCGAGGGTGGTAAGCACCAAAAGGAGGAGGTCGAACAAAAAGAAAAACAACAAAGAAGTCGATCTACAGTAAATACTTTAATGTCGCAGTTCAGAAACAATAATCCACATGCACAACACAGGGAGGGGAACATATAAAGGGTGTGCAATCAAGTGAGTGGAAGCAGGTGTGTGCGTGTGCGTACGTGTGGAATCAGGGAATGGGCATCAGGTGTGGGTGAAGTGAGCGCGGTTGCCGGTGGTTAGTATACCTGCGAGCCGGAGCGTCGGGGCGCGAGGGGCTCCATCGAAGTCGGAGGTACAGGCGTTACAAATACAACAACATAACCATCTCCCATGTGATTGACACGACATGGTGACTGGTAGACAGTTATTGACGGGAGCTGTATTCATTTTAGGAAACAATGTTTCTCTCAGACCCTGTTTATGAATAATTTGTTAAAGCCACTTAACACACAAGGTTAATCATTATCTTACTGCTACATTACCTACAGAGGTAGAGCACCCTTGTGTGTGTCATGAACAGCCCATAGTCTATTCTACTACGGATGTGAAGGGTCTGACTGGGGAAACACCAAATATAATCTGCCCATACACGGTTGGGGTCATTTTTTTTTCAACCAGAGCCTTGAAATTGAAGTATATCATGTTTTGTGACCAGCAGTAGGATCACGTACTGTAGTCGCTGAATACAGTGTCAATATTAGGACAGAAATTGTCAGGCTGCCTCCTAATATGGACATTGAAGCTGTATAGCTTTACTGTACATTATGTGCTTGTTATGCTCTGGCACATGCAGCATGTGTAAATTCTCTGTCCTGTCTCTCATCTCAGGAGAGCAATGGGGACAGGTGGCCATCTTGACAATAACAGATGCTGAACCAACACCACATTGATGAAATTGTGTAGAAAGTAAGTCAACAAGGGGTGTGAAAATCAAGTCAGCACTTTTTCCAGGGGGGGGGGGGTGCTCCTACTCAAGTCATGGTTCCCCATGTTTTTGAGTGTGTAATTCCCCTGTGACAAAGAACCAAACAGCAGCAGCCGTGTCGTGTTATGTATTGGTCGCCTTTTGAAATAGAAACAGGTGACTATGGGTTATAAATCGAACCTAAAATCAATAGATCATTTACAGAATTATGTGTCTTCGTGTGAACAGTACTGCGTACTCATTGTTGAGGAACAATATGCGGAGAACAATGGAACAAAGTGGGCCTTTGTTTCTGCTGAGGGGTGGTATTGTGTTCTGGCATAAAGGCTGTGCACAGTTAGTATAGCATCCAATTTTGGGTGTAAAAGTCTCCTCTTATTGTCCTGGAAAGCTCAGCCTAATCTTTGTGTCTACGTGTGCGGCTAGTTAATTTCAGAGCCGGAGAATTCACAACAAATTCTTGCCTATTCCACCCACAATGTGCAGACACACTATAAGAAACCCCAGTTACCTCAACAAGGACATAACATACCTCTATTCAGGTGAGAACCAGTCAGTTTATGCATGCTTTAGAGAGCATTAGATACACCCTGAATTTGAACTTGAGGCCAGGCAAGGATCAGTTCGACTTCAACTCAAGACGTTTCAGTGGATTGGTAAAACATTTAAGAATGAACCACTGTGGTTTCCATAAGGGTTGTTAATTCATGAAACAAAGAAAATGTGTTGTATTAACAAAGTGAAAATAAAATGGACCCAAACTCTGATTGTGGCCTCACCTTCCACCCATTTTCTTTAGCTGTTGAACTTGTTATAATACGTTTTTCTACAGTGTGCCCTATTGAACATGACCCAGGTCTTGGGTCTGCACACCTGAGGGTCTCTAGGACCAGGATTGAAGAGCACTGTACAGCAGTGCCTCACCTTTACTCAGTGTATTCTAGTCTAGTTTGATTCCATTCGGTTGTTTCTTTATTATTATTTTGCTCTCTTTAAGGGTCTCATCATTATGCTGTGTAGTTGGTTGTAGAAACTTAGTTAATGTAGCTAAGAGTAAGAATCCTTCTGGCAAATGTCATAAATGTAATTATAATATATTATTACAATCTAGTTGGAAAATGTAAAGGAAAACTAATTGTGAGTACTCTGTATCTTGGCTTGTTTTACATTCACGGAGAAGATCGGTCAGGAATGGTTAATCTCACAGTTATGATTTACTATTTCAGTGAAGTGTAATGTCTAATTTGAAACCCCTTCCAAAAAATGGATCACATTTGTTTTCCCTGTTTGTGGCCGTTCCTGGACCATTTCAGTACCTAGACACTCTCTCTGGCTTTCTCATTCTTTGTATCCCTCTCTCATACACTCACGCACACACACGCACGCACGCACGCACGCACACACACACACACACACACAAACACACACACACACACACCTCCCCCTCAGGAGTTCAGGAAGTGATGGATGGACATGTGTCTGCATCACAAAAGCACCTATACATGCTCCGGTGTCAGCTCGCCTTTATCAAACGGCGGCCTGGGTATATTCTGCTGTGATGCCTCATTACCCAGTGCCACCGGGGCATCGTGCCCGAAATGTTTGAGCTGCTCCCGTCGCTTCTTCAACACCTTCACCCTTCCTCCCTCCCTCATCCTCCCTCTATCATCACCCCTCCTTTTCCTCATAGAGATATCTCCTGTGTCTCCTATTCTTCTCTCCACTCTTCTTTTCTCCTCGCAGCGCTCTGTCTGGGCCGAATGAGTGATGGATCTCACTGCGACTGACGCAGTCTCTCCAGCTCAAGCACTCGGTGATCGCACTGCTAACGAGGGCGCCATCACTATAGCCCCAGCTGGGGTGAAGGATGGCCATCGGCGGCTGTTGGTATTGGCAACCGATTGGCGGGGAGAGGGTGATTAAAGGACCCCTGAAAGCCCTCCTACCCTCCTGACCCCTCTTTAGAGAACTCTCCCACCCCTTCCCTCACTGTCACTGACCGCTGTTTGACAATCCTACGATAAGAAATTGAAATGTGTTGGGGGAAGTGACAGAGAATGATGATTCTAGGTAGAATCACCTATACACCTGGGCCGTGTTCATTAGTGCATGCAATGTTGGGCAGCATTGTGAACTAATATTTTTTTTTCCCTCATCTACTGTGAAGATGTTTAAGTTACTACAACCTGTGTGATGTCAAACCATCAATCCCGTCAAAATAGTTGACATTTGAAACTGTGTTCGTTAGGCTCAAAACGGGAGACAAAAAACAGAAACACGTTTTTCTTTGTGTGCCTGACCCTGTTCTATGCTGTAATGTGTTACCCCAGAGCAGAGTGGCATCAATTTTGACCCCCTATAAGTGGTCAGCTTCTCCAACTTTAACAGGAGAAGGAAATAAAGAGAGGAAGGAGAGAGGAGGGAAAGAAAAAGCAAAAACTCACCTTGTTAGAGGAAAACAAACAGCCTTGGGTCTCCTGGTCAGCAGTGCAGCGCTATTACTCACCTGATAAAGAGCCATCACCATACCACGTGAGGAGAACACTCCATCTTTATAGAGGAAAAAACTGCTTTTTCAGCCTTTCTCCTCCCTAGTGGTGTCTGCTTACTGTAACTCTTAGTCTACTCAAGTCCATGGACTAAGACACAGACTGGTTAGCTAACAACGTCACAAAAACAATACACGCGCTTCAAAGGGGGAGAAGGATGTGTGTTGTTATGGTCCTGGATGGCCAGATAGCTAGCAACAACGATAAGAAATTGCCATGTGGTGAATCATAAGTGGCTCATTTCAGCTCGTTTGATCTTGTTCTTGATACCATGTCTTGTTTTGAGATGTTTTGACTGATGTCACATCTATGCTAATGTGGCAAAAAATTTGCTGTAACAATGTATTTGAGTGACAACTGCTCATTGTGCAACTTTATTTATACTTTATTACAAAATATAGTTTGCATGTTATCAACAATCTGTTTCCATAGTTGTGCACGGTTCGGTTTTGGTGCTAAACAACCAACCCGTCTGTATTACACTATTAAACATATGACTGAAGACATACTCATATCAGCGCTGCATTAAATATTGAACCGTTAAGGTTTGCATCTACAACAGCAGCCCACTTAACTATTGTGTTATTGACTGTACGTTTGTTTACTTCCCATGTGTAACTCTGTGTTGTTTTTTGTCGCACTGCTTTGCTTTGTCTTGGCCAGGTGGCAGTTGCAAATGAGAACTTGTTCTCAACTGACCTACCTGGTTAAATAAAGGTGAAATAAAAAAAATAATAAACTCTTTGAAAGTACTCGCTTCAAACCCACGAGGTGTGGTTAGTTTTGAATGTTTAAATTTACTGTACATGTTTATTCCATGACCTGTATGATTACGAGTTTGTAACATAAAAAGCAGGAAGAAGCATCCCACTGAGCAAAAACTGGTTGAATCAACGTTGTTTCCATGTCATTTCAACACACAAATTCAATGTGATGACGTTAAATCAATGTGGAAAACTGATTGGATTTGAAAAATGCCAGCAAAGCCACAACACTAAACAATACATGAATTGCACTATAACGGTGAAAATCAGTGCACACAAACTGTTCAAGCCTACATTAATCTGTACCAAAAGCAGAGTCCCAACAGCAGTCCCAACACCTTACCACCTGGCTATCAGCGGAGGTTTGTCTGCCAGCAAAACACTTAATTCAGCCTAATTTACTGCCTTTTAAAAAAGCATAGCTGATATGGCTGATTTGCTTAAAAACTTTTAAAATGTACAGCGATAGAATTCAGAACATGGTCCATTTTTACAGTGTTCTCCCTGTACACTAAGTCAGAACTGTAGGATAAATAAAGTGGGCATATAAGCAGACAATGAAAGCTCTTACAATATTCGATGATTACATCTCTCTAAAACAGGTTATTGGCTACATGTGCATCACCAAGTCAGAAGAGTATGAGATATTAAGAGGGGAGAATAGACCAAATTATTAGGTTGAGGCACATGGGCTACTAACAGCTTACTACACAACATACACTAAGTATTACTTTCTTATCTACAGTATACATATCTCCCTGGCATATTACATAATTTATGCAGCAGCGTACAATACATTTTTGGACTCACCTTGTTGTTCTGTGCTCACTTGAACAGATAGATAGATAGGCAAGGCAAGGCAAGGCAAGTTTATTTATATAGCGCATTTCATACACAATGGCAATTCAAAGTGCTTTACATAGAAACAATTAAGATAATAAAAAGAAACAAGAACAACCAGAACAGTTTAGAATAAAGAATTTTAAAAAATCAAAAGAAATAAGAACAATTAAAATTTAAATTTAAATTAAAAATTAAAATTAGATAAAATCCAGTACAAACAGTCGGACGAACAGTGGCACAGTGCTCATTCAGTAAATGCAAAGCTAAACAGATGTGTTTTGAGTCTGGATTTGAATGTGACTACTGTAGGAGCACATCTGATCTCTTCTGGAAGCTGGTTCCAGCTGCGGCTGGCATAGTAGCTAAAAGCAGACTCTCCTTGCTTTGATTGAACCCTTGGTATTTCTAGCTGATGTGATCCTAATGATCTGAGTGATCTGTTGGGTTTATATTCAGTGAGCATATCTGCAATGTATTGAGGTCCTAGGCCATTAAATGATTTATATACCAGTAATAATACTTTAAAATCAATCCTAAATGTAACTGGGAGCCAGTGTAAAGACCTGAGGACTGGTGTGATGTGTTCATATTTTCTGGTTCTGCTCAGAATCCTGGTAGCAGCGTTCTGTATGAGCTGCAACTGTCTTATGGTCTTTTTGGGAAAGCCAGTGAGGAGTCCATTACAATAATCCACCCTGCTGGTGATGAAAGCATGCACAAGTTTCTCTAAGTCTTGACTGGAAACAAAGCATCTAATTCTTGCAATATTTTTCAGATGATAATATGCTGATTTAGTTATTGCTTTGACATGACTACTGAAGCTAAGGTCTGACTCTAGAGACACACCGAGATTCCTGACTTGATTTTTAGTTATTTGACCCCTAGAGTGAAGGTATGCGTTCACCTTGAGAACTTCATCTTTATTTCCAAACGCAATGACTTCAGTTTTGTCTTTGTTTAACTGAAGAAAGTTTTGGCACATCCAACTGTTTACTTCATCAATGCATTGGAACAGGGAGTCAATGGGGCTGTAATCGTTAGGCGATAGGGCTAAGTAGACCTGTGTGTCGTCTGCATAGCTGTGGTAAGAGATTTGGCTCTTTTTCATTATTTGGCTCATTGGGAGCATGTACAGGTTGAATAGGAGTGGTGCAAGAATTGAGCCTTGAGGAACTCCGCATGTCATGGATGTCCACTCAGACTTATGGTCACCTATACTCACATAATAACCTCTCGCTTCTAAATATGACCTGAACCATTTTAGAACTATCCCAGAAATCCCCACCCAGTTTTCCAGCCTGTCAAGAAGTATGTTGTGATTGACAGTGTCAAATGCAGCACTGAGGTCGAGTAGTACCAGTACTGATAATTTGCCTTTATCAGAATTTAAGCGAATATCGTTTATTATCTTTATGAGCGCTGTCTCTGTGCTGTGATGCGATCGGAAACCAGATAGATAGATAGATAGATAGATAGATAGATAGATAGATAGATAGATAGATAGATAGATAGATAGATAGATAGGTAGGTACTTTATTGATCTCCGAGGGGGAAATTTCTTTGTCAAGCAGCTACAACAAAACACAGGGCAGGTGCAAAATGCCAAAATGAAGGTACACAAAAGACAGATACATGATACATGATACATAGAGCGGCAGTATGAAAAAGTATAGAAATACAAGATATCTGGAATGCAAAAAAAGCGATAAAAAGACATTGCATAGTATGGGTGGTTGGCTGAATATGTACACTATACATTGGTGGATTTTGGATGGTTAACTATACTATACGGTCGATGGCAGAGAAATACTTCAGTAGCTAAGAATGCATATGATATGAGCGAGGGTAATAATAGTTTACTTAATAGACAGACTGGCCAAATGAACAGGTAAGTGAATATTTTGCCTGGTTAAATTAGCTGTACAGGTAAATATACAGTTATATTTACAGATAAGTGAATACTTGCATGGTTACATAAACTGTACAGGTAAATGACAGGAAGAGAAACTTAAATAGCTAAATGTGTGTATGATATAATTTGGGGTAATAATAGTAATTCCCTTAAAATACAGTCTTTAGTGCGCAGGGTTGAATTACAGATAACTGCACGTATTGCACATTCGATATACTAAAAGCAATGAGAAAAGGTGCAACTGACAGGATACTAATATGCATTCCTGAGTGAATGACTACGTAAGTTAGGTCCAAGAATTACTTGCAATATTGCACGTGATATGATATAACAACTGTACATGAGTATGTATATACAGACCTGCATGAATAAATAGGTCCTGAGTGAATGAGTGATTACGGACCAGAGTTACTCACGGATGGATGCATAATTGTTAAACTAGGGCCTAGCACCCCAACAGTTCCAGATCTATGTTGCCGACGGCACGGCACCCCGGTGAGGCATTATATAGTCTAATAGCCGCCGGCAGGAAGGACCTCCTGTAGCGCTCTCTGGCACACCGTGGTGGGATCAGTCTGTGATCCTCTGCGTCATAACCATGGCATGCAGAGGGTGTGTGACGTTGTCCATGATGGCCAGCAGTTTGGCCAGGATCCGTCTCTCCGCCACTGTCACGATGTGGGTGTGGGAATGACCAAGGCGCAGCGCAGGGATAGTAGTTCCACATTTTTTTTATTTATACTATGTAATAAAGATATGTAGTACTATGTATAAACAAAAAACACAAATGACGAACTACAGGACTAAACACGAATAGACTCAACGTCACGTTCACCAACAAAAACACGAATGAACGGACGTAACAAAAAAAAGCACACTTACTTTCACCGTGACTGCAACATATAACGACACACACCAGAGTGAAGGACAGACCAAATTATATAGGATTCCTAATTAGAGACAATGCGGTGCAGCTGCCTCTAATTAGGGATCCAACCCAACACCCACACAGAAACAGAAAAGAAAGACACTGTCAGACTCTGACCATAGCTACATAGAGAAGCAAATAGGCTTCTCTATGGCCAGAGCCTGACAGCCACCTCCTCTAGAGTGTCAAGGCTCATCCCCAGGGCAGAGCTAGCCTTCCTGATCAGCTTATTTACCCAATAAGCATCACTGGCTTTAATGTTGGCTCCCCAGCACACCACTGCAAAAAAGATTGCACTGGCCACCACAGACTGGTAGAAGGTATGCAGTAGTTTGCTGCACAAGTTGAAGGACCTGAGCCTCCTCAGAAAGTAGAGTCGGCTCTGGCCCTTTTTGTACAGGGCCCCGGTGTTACGAGCCCATTCCAGCCTGTTGTTCAAATGGACTCCCAGGAACTTGTATGACCCAACCATTTCCACATCCATCCCCTGTATAGGGACTGCAGTCAGTTGGGCCTTGGTTCTCCTGAAGTCCACCACCACCAGGAAGGTGGTGCGGCGGTCCTTCGAGGGCTAATTTTGTCATCAAAGTCTGGCATTCACTGGATTTATGATGCTTTCAACTGGGAACTCGAAACAAAACATAGGTGGAATCATGATGACGTCAGTAATCTTCAGGTCGTAGCTCTAATTCCGAGTTCGATTGACTTTCAAAACGTATTTTCCCAGTCTGAGCTAGTTTTTTCCCCCCAGAGTTCCCAGTTGTCTTCAGATTTCACAGTTTCAAAACAAACAGTTGTTTTGAGCGTGGCAGAGATCATGCTTGATTGACAGCATGGACAATGTTGAATGTTTATCATTTTAAGCTTGATCCTTAAACTAATAATTGGGACCACACACCCACTCCACTGAATAGCAGGCTAGTGATTGCTTTGCAATGCTTGCAGTTAGCCACTGATTTTTTAGCTTAGATTTGGCAGTGACGTAGTGACCCCATGAGTGACAGAACACTGAGCCAATCACGGCCCAACTAGAGAACATTACCAACCCTTACGCCCATTATCTTCCGCTGGCTGTCCCAACACCACAGAAAGCGCTGAACTAGGCTGAAACACCTGCATTTTGGGGCTGCCTTACTCAAGAAAACAAAATAAACCATGTTTGTATGGAGTCTTTATTAACGCAATGATTTGTTTACATTGTTTGAAAACTGATATGTGACACATATTAATTCCAAAATAACATGCAAAACAGCCCCACTTGCCCTACATGACGGGTCGCCACTGGAGGGGACCCATATACAAATATAGTATATTCAATGTTAGTGTTTCATCTCACCAGACTCCTATACAATCAAATCAAATATAGCCACTGACTTCAATCCTCTCTCTCTCAACATCTGAGTGCCTATCGTCGACCTCTGGGTCGTTTTCATTAGGCACCAAACAAAAGCAAACGGGGTCAAGCAGAGAGTTACTGCTTGTACTTGTTCAATAAGAAACGTGTGTTCCATTGCAGAACGCTGTAAAATGTTTTCCCTTCTGTGCCCTATTGAACACAACCTGGATACCTGCAATGGCTTGGGACTTTCACTTTTCACTAAACTAAATCATGCAGATACGGAGCAGGTAAAAATAATGGATTTGGGACTGCTGCACTGCTGAACTTGAGATTATAAACAACAGTACGGTAGGGCACTTTGAAAAGCATATCCATTTTTGCAATGGTTATGATATGCTCTTGATAATAGTAATTGTACTTGGAAAAGGCTAATAACATTTGAGCAAAACAGTTTGTACCTGTAACCAATTGTGTTGAATTTGTTGGAGGTACCAATATTGGTGTGTGTGTGTGTGTAAGAGAGAGAAAGAGACTGAGGGCTGAGTTAGGTAATGGACAGCCATAAATACTGCACAAATGCGATTTGTTCTGAGCCATTGTTATGAAACTGTGTTCCGAGACTAAGAAATGGAGAGAGAGACAGAGTGAGCCAGCTAAGAGACAGAAGAGAAATAAGACGTATCAATCAAATTAACACATGGGCGACATGATTGTTATCTCCCCCAACTCTATTGTAACCAGCCGCGGTCACGGCCGAGCCCCTGGCCAGGGTGATTTATCAATGCAAAGCTAATAGCATCAATATGAATCTAACTAAAAATCAATATTTCATTACCAAATTGTTAGCGGGAATGAAGAGGGATGAGTGGGAGTCAACTCCATTCTCCCGGGTGGGAGCATCTGGAGTTCACGGAGAAAGCGTGACTGATGGGCGACTTCAGGGGCGTGGGGAAGGACACTGAGGACATGAGGATTGAGGCTTGACCTGCAGTGGCCTGAACCTGAACACTCCCTTTCTGGTACAACTAAACGCAACACACAGCCCTTTTTCATCTGATGTAGCCTAGCTTATAATTTTTGTTGGAGGTCTGATTTAGCTTGTACTGTATGTCCTAACATAGCTTTGTGGTGACTAAACCTGTAACAGAACGCCGGCAGGTCCTGAAATACACGGAATATTCCCCCATGCGCTCTGTTTCAGTTTAACTGTAAGGTATAGGCTGAGTACCTTCCATGCCTCAGTGGCCTAAACATTCTGTTGTCTCCCATTATATTTCAGCAAAACACACAAGCACAGGCAGGCATTCACTCTTTTGGCTTCGCTTAGACAGAATACACATTCTGCATTCTTTCATCCACATCTCCATAATACATTATTCCTTTGCATTACTCTGATCCCATCTTCTCTTTGACCTATATCACCCCATCTCATTCCTCGCTCCTCCCCCTTTACCATAGACCCCCTCCAGTTCCGAATAGCTCACACACCTTCCACCTTTTTTTGGGCTCCATCCTCACCACAGGAGGTTGGTGGCACCTTAATTGGGGAAGACGGGCTTGTGGTAATGGCTGGAGCAGAATAAGTGGAATGGTATCAAATACATCAAAATACATGGTTTCCATGTGTTTGATGACGTTCCATTTGCTCCGTTCCAGACATTATTATGAGCCGTCCTCCCCTCAGCAGCCTCCACTGACCCCCACCTGTTCCTAGCTTTCCTCCTCACCCTCTCATTATCCTCTTCCCAGGCTTTTCTCTTTCACTCCCTGTGTCGATTTTGTGTGAAATTTAAACAAACAACTACTTCTGAATTATCTTCATCAAACCAACGGCAAAACATTTAGATTACTCACCATTTAAACGGTGTTTTATCTTACTTCCCTGTAAGTGAGCTTTTAATGAGCACAGATCGAAGTCCCCCTATGTTTATAAAGCCCCAGAGTTAAAGAAAAAATAACAGACTTTTCTCTGGAAGTCGGAAAACATCATTTGATCTAAGAAGAAGCAGCTCCAGTGGTAAGGATGATATAATTACACTGACTGACTTCAGGAAGAAAGCAATAGATTATGAGTCCCTAAGGTGGTCTCTGGGAGTGACTTGCCTGTGTGCATCCTTCAGTCAGAGATCATTTCTTCCTTTGGTTGGATGGTAATTGGGTGCACATAAGGCCATCAAGATGTCTTACATAAACATTGCATGACACACATATGTTCACTACGGTTTCCAAAGGAAAATGGATACACTTCAACTTTCATGTCAAAATTCTTTCAGGTTTGTGTTCATTGGAAATTACCAGGTGAATTACAATCACAGGCATTTTAAGGTTAGTTTTAAAAAGCGAAAACAAATGTGTTTGATAACTGTTTGAAGATATTCTCGTTAAGAGTTTGGTGTGTTTGCAAATATTTTCATCACAACAATCTTTATTTGCATTTCCTTTGATCTTAAGCTAGTTATGATACACCGTACAGTACCACAGCATGTTAAGTGTCATATTCGACAACATAGCCGATTCTGGTGTTGAATCTGGACCCTAAACAATCTACAGACTTGGCTTTTTCTCAAGTTGTCTTTCTCATTTCCTTGGGTCCCCTCTCCTTCCCTATTTCTCAAACTGCATTGGAGGAGAACACCCAAGGTCTGTCCCCTTGGACCTTCTCCTCCAATGTGTTTGAATAAGGAAGTGAAGAGAGAGGACTTGAGGAAACATTAAAGAAAGAGCCCAACTCTTCTACTGCAGCTCAGGGACAAACTCGTACTACCCAGAGACGACCAAAACCCCCTATGCTGGTGAGTAGAATTAGTAGCTCCGAACTAACTCAGCTTGAACGCTATTAGAGCGGATTAAGAAGCGCTCCGTTTGTAATTATCAAAGGAGAGGAGAAGCAGGTGTTTAAGCTCTCTGAGACTGAAGGAACAGTGGATTTGTGGGGAACGGCTCTGTGAACAAATCCAACAGAGAGAACCAAGAGAGAACAGCAGTGTCCCAATGGTTTTCAACAATTGTGCACCGTCCCTCGTTAACTTTCATTAGTGACCAATGATGTAAAAACAAATACAAAATCGGTAATGCAATAGTTACCGTGGCCATCATCCATTTTGTTTTCACCTGCATGTAGTCCCTTAAGATCATTGGTCATAACGACAAGAAGATTAGTAAAAGGAATGTAAATGGTATTAGGCTATAGCCCATGTGGAGATGGAGATTGAGACACACATGCAAAACAATGATCATTTTAACAATGCCGTGGATAAGAAAACTACATTGGAGCTATTTCGATCCAATTTACAGCTTTTTCCCCCAACGTCCCTTGACTGTCACACTTGCTGTGCATGTGATTATAGTGGTACGGGTGCGGTGAGGATCTGTTAAGAAGGAACAGTGTGGAGGGAGGTCCCTTGAGTATCCTGGCAGATGTTTGCATTCAGGAGGACGGCATTTGAGGCTTGGGCATTTTACCCCCTGGAGGAAAAGCCTGTTCTGACTACTCAAGTGTTAGAATAGCTGGAACCGAGGCTGTTTTAGTACAATACAAGACACTTTTGTTACTAGCCTCGTAGAGAGTAAAATAAGTCACTATGGGAGACAGAGCAGATTGCTGGGTATGTGGCTGTGGATCTGTCTTTTACTTTACACACATTTGGTGTCTCCAAAAAAGATGGGCAGATTAAATTGACATATTGTTGCCAAGAAAACAAATGATTGGGTTTGTTCCACAATAAGGTTGTTTGGCTTGCTATGCCTATTCAGTTCCTCCTATGACCATGGCTTTCCATACATAAGTGTCTGTTCTTGTTGCCAATACCCAAGTAACATGCATGTTGTTTCAGGAACACAACATCTCAGATATTGCTGTGCCAGTTATGTTCTGTAAACCCAAAGGGAACATTTTTTACTAAAACAGGATCACTCAAAATCAGGGCTACTACAGTATACCAGTGGAGGCTCCTCAGAGGAATAAGGGGAGGACCATCCTCCTCAGTGAATTTCATAAACATTTAAATTGTAAAACATTTAAAAAGTTATCCTTTTTAGATAAAACTATACTAAATATAATCACATCACCAAACCTTTATTTAACTAGGCAAGTCAGTTCAGAACAAATTATTATTTACAGTGACGGCCTACCAAAAGGCAAAAGACCTCATGCTGGGATGGGGTCTGGGATTAAAAATATAAATAAATGGAATAAATAAATTAAATATAGGACAAAAGAGAGACAACACTAAATAAAGAGAGACCAAAGACAACAACATAGCATGGCAGCAACACATGACAACACAGCATGGGAGCATCACAACATGACAACAACATGGCAACAACACAACATGGCAGCAACACAACAGGGTAGCAGCACAAAACAGGGTACAAACATTATTGGGCACAGACAACAGCACAAAGGCCAAGAAGGTAGAGACAACAATACATCACGTAAAGCAGCCACAACTGTCAGTAAGAGTGTCCATGATTGAGTCTTTGAATGAAGAGATTGAGATTAAACTGTCCATGTTGCAGCTCGTTCCAGTCGCTAGCTGCACCGAACTGAAAAGACGAGCGACCCAGGGATGTGTATGTTTTGGGGACCTTTAACAGAATGTGACTGGCAGAACGGGTGTTGTATGTGGAGGATGAGGGCTGCAGTAGATATCTCAGATAGGGGGGAGTGAGGCCCAAGAGGGTTTTATAAATAAGAGTCAACCAGGTATACAGAGATGACCAGTTTACAGAGGAGTATAGAGTGCAGTGATGTGTCCTATAAAGAGCATTGGTGGCAAATCTGATGGCCGAATGGTAAAGAACATCTAGCCGCTCAAGAGCACCCTTACATGCCGATCTATAAATTATGTCTCCATAATCTAGCATGGGTAGGATGGTCATCTGAATCAGTGCTATTTTGGCAGCTGGAGTGAAAGAGGAGTGATTGCGATAGAGAAAACCAAGTCTAGATTTAACTTTAGCCTGTAGCTTTGATATGTGTTGAGAGAAGGACCGTGTACTGTCCAGCCATACTCCTTAAGTACTTGTATGATGTGACTACCTCAAGCTCTAAACCCTCAGAGTTAGTGATCACACCTTTGGGGAGAGGGGGCTTATACTTAAAAAAACCACATGACCTTTGTTTTGGAGGTGTTCAGAACAAGGTTAAGGGCAGAGAAAGCTTGTTGGACACTAAGCATTTAACAAAAAATCTGGGGAGAGGCCAGCTGAGTATAAGACTGTATCATCTGGACTGTATAAGACTGTATCAAATGGATAAGAGAGCTTCCTACTGCCTGAGCTATGTTGTTCATGTTAATTGAGAAGAGCATGGGGCCTAGGATCGAGCCTTGGGGTACACCCTTGGTGACAGGCAGTGGCTGAGACAGCAGATGTTCTGACTTTATACACTGCACTCTTTGAGAGAGGTAGTTAGCAAACCAAGCCAAAGACCCCTAAGAGACACCAATACTCCTTTTCCGGCCCACAAGAAGGGAATGGTCTACCGTATCAAAAGCTTTGGCCAAGTCAATCTCCCCCTTTAAATTGATCTCCCCCTTGATCTCCCCCTTTAAATAAAGGACGAACCGTGGCTGCTTTCCAAGCAATGGGAACCTCCCCAGAGAGGAGAGACAGGTTAAAAAGGTCAGAGATAGGCTTGGCGATGATAGGGTCTAAACCATCTGACCCAGATGTTTTTTGGGGGTCAAGTTTAAGGAGCTCCTCTAGCACCTCGGACTTAGTGACCGCCTGCAGGGAGAACCTTTGTAGCGGGGTAAGGGAAAAGAGGGAGGAGCATCGGGACTAGTCGCATTAGAGGGGGTGGGAGATGAGGAAAAGTTGGACGGGCAAGGAGGTATGGCTGAGTCAAATAGGAATCCTGACTTAATGAAGTGGTGATTAAAGAGCTCAGCCATGTGCTTCTTATCAGTAACAACCACATATCAACTTTAAGGGACATGGGCAGCTGTGAGGAGGAGGGTTTATTCTCCATGTCTTTAACCATTTTCCAGAACTTCTTGGGGTTAGACCCACAGAGAGAAAACTGCTCCTTAAAGTAACTAACTTTGGCCTTCCGGATAGCCGGAGTGCACTTATTTCTTATTTGCCTGAAAGAGAGCCAGTCAGCCTGAGTACGTGTGTGCCGAGCCTTTCACCAAATGCAATTATTGAGGTGGAGTAACTCTGCAAGATCAACTTCGAACCAGGGGCTAAACCTGTTTTTAATTCTCATTTTCTTTATGCGAGCATGTTTGTTAACAATACCACTGAAAATATCAAAATAGAAGGTCCCAGCGTTGTCAATAGAGGGGATCAAGCTGATTCTATACCAATTTACAGAGGCCAGATCATAAACGAAGGCTTGCCTATGACAAATCAGGACAGGTCGTTTCACTGAGCAGCCATTACGAACACAGACTGTAAAAGAGTCACTAAGGTCATTACAGAAAACACCGGACTGATTTTATTTATTTATTTTAATTTATTTAACCTTTAATTAACTAGGCAAGTCAGTTAAGAACAAATTCCTATTTACAATGACAGCCTACCCAAGCCAAACCTGGATGACGCTGGGCCAATTGTGTGGCGCCCTATGGGACACTGATACCGCTCAGGATTATCTGTGAGCATAACATCGAGGAGAGTAGCCTTTTCTAGGTGTTTGGAGTCATACCGTGTGGGATTGGTAATAATCTGAGAAAGATTTAGGGAGTCCCATTGCTTTAGGACTTGGTCAGGTGATTTAAGTATGTCCCAGTTTAGGTCACCTAGAAGGACAAATTCAGACTTAGTGTAAGGGGCCAGGAGAGAGCTTAGGGCAGGTAGGGTACAGGCCGGTGCTGATGGAGTACGATAACACCCAGCAACAGTCAACAAAGAGCTATTTGAAAGTTTAATGCTTAAAACCAGCAAATCAAATTTGTGGACTAGGTGGAGACAACCGAGCACTGAAGGTGATCCTTGGAAAAGTAACATAGTAGATGCCAGTAGATGTTTCCAGATATCATCAACAGTAATACAATCAAGGCACGGCAAAGGACAGTGAGAGCTCTGCAGTGTTGATTTATGACATTTGAATGTGCATTAGATGGCAACAAGATCATATTGTACAGCAGTTTCATCAGGTAACATGAATACAAATCCGGCGGGAGGTGGTTAGAATAGGATGGGAAGCCAAAAGTCTGTGTAACCAATAAAGAGACAGAGTCCCGAGTGTGGGAACAAACATAATCTGTCCCATGGGTGGGTAAACAAGAAAGTCCATAGTCAGCAAAGCATGCGTGAGTCATGAGGCAAATATCAAAATAGCCAAAAGCACAAGAAAAAATATAGGCGAGTGAAAGCTTGGGAGGTTGGGGGGGGGGGGGGGGAGTATGGTGGGGGTACCTGTACCAGACAGGGGGAGACAAGCCAGGGCAGACGGTGAACAGATCGCCAGGTGGAATCCAAGCAGCAGTGCAGCAGGCAACGGGAGTAGGTGTCACCCACTTGGGAGAAGCTTTTATTTCTGTAGATTAATTCTTGAAGAAAATGGCAGTGGATGGTCTCTGGACAGCTTCAAAGGCTTCGACACCTCTCTTCACACTTCACACCTCAGTGCTAATTGAAGTTGTATTAGGTC
Organism: Thymallus thymallus; assembly: GCA_023634145.1. Classification (NCBI taxonomy): domain Eukaryota; kingdom Metazoa; phylum Chordata; class Actinopteri; order Salmoniformes; family Salmonidae; genus Thymallus; species Thymallus thymallus. The sequence continues at coordinate 11,166,594 of CM042395.1, forward strand.
TCAGTTCCAGGATCTCAGGACATTGTTTGCCAAAGCAGCCCCAGTATTGCTTGGGGAAAGGAAATCCTTGAGAGAATTATCCTTTCGAGGTAAATATTGTCCCAAAATTTGGTTGTAGGTTTGAAGTTTTGATCTTGAGTGAAAGTTATGTTGTGGAGGGTACCATCCTGTATATGTCCCTGCCGAAAAATCCAAGTTTATCTAACTCCAAAACTATCTTATTGTTAAAATCATTTTGAAAATTGCGAGAGCTCACATGAAGCTGTGTCTCTCTAAGCAGAGGCAGCCTACAGTAGCAAAGAAGGTCTATAGAAGCCTCAACAGCACTCTGTCGGGTAGCACCATAGCGTAGCCGGAGGACAGCTAGCTTCTGTCCAACCTCTGGGTACATTGACTTCAATACAAAACCTAGGAGTGTCATGGTTCTCACCAACTTCCATAGACAATTTCCGGAGGGCGTCCTCCAGCCTATCAGAGCTCTTGCAGCATGAACTGACATGTTGTCCACTCAATCAAATGATCAGAGAAGTAATCTAGTACTGAAAGCATAAAGTACAGCTAGCTAGCACTGCAGTGTATACAATTTGGTGAGTAGTTGACTCAAAGAGAGAAAGACAATAGTTTAACAATTTTGAACAAATTAATTTCTTCCTAAATGAATGGGAAGCAAGAGAGCAATAGAGAGAGATAGTAATTTTTTTTCACTATCAGTTTCACTTGCAGCTAGCTAGTTTAGCTGAACTGAAACACCCTGCTCAAACAAAGGGATGCTATGTTAGCTAGATGGCTATGACTTTCCAACACAACACTGGAACTCTTCCAAGTTAAGGTAAGCTTTTGGTATTACTAATTTATTGTCACTGTGGCCCGCCGGTGTAACTGCTTACTGACTGTACACTAACGTTACTGCATGATTGTAGCAGGTTTACTAATGCGTTAGTTCTATTAGCGACTATGACGTTACTTTAGCTAATATGTTGACAACGATGTAGGCTGTATGTAGCGGTTTGGCTTGGAAAGGTTTTTTCGCCGGGTCACATACAGCTGATGTGTTGTGCACTGAAGTCCACAAGTGAAGGGAAGAGAGGGAATACAATGTGGCTGTTATGAGAGTGATCAGGGGTGTATTCATTCCACCGATTCTGTTGAAAAACAATTCTTCAACGGAAGCAAACGGAACAAAAACGGTGAAAAACATACCTGAATTTGTCCAATAAAAACTCTCATTTGCAACTGTTGGACTAATGAGTACACCTTATATCAGCTAGATGCAGAGAAGAGTGTGCAAGACGGTATTGAAGGTCACTGTCTGTTACATAAAATTTGTCTCTCGACCTGTGTGCACCTACGTTGTAAACTTTCATTCATAAGCTAGGATGTAGCAACCTCATGATGGGTATAGGGAAAATGCGAGTGTCATATAGTAGCCTTAACCTATCGCTGTTACATTTAACTGGATGAATGGAATATGAATGAGAGTTATCCAATATACTGTAATAAGGCCATGGTCATGAAAATAAAATTGTCCTCCCTCATCTTAAACGGCACTGCCACTAGAGTATACTGTGTATATTATAGTGAATTGAATAGTTTTCGTAGTGATTTCTTTATTCGCCTACATCATCCTATCAAGCCAAACTTAATTTGGGTCAGGGAAAGGAGTTTGAGTAGAATCTTTGAGTGACCCTGCAGTTAGTCCTCACCCTACAGTGGATAATCCCCATGTTACATTCACTTGGTCAATCGGGCACACTCCTGTGCCCACATTCTCCATCTCTAACCTTGGCCCACCTGCTTGTGTGTCAATGCTGTCAAGAGGGGCTGTGAACCTGGCCTGGTGGGGGCGGGGCCTTGACCAAGGGTTATCGCCATCGTTTCAATGGCGATACACACTATCCTCTCAGGGTTACCCCTTCATCGAAAGGATATGCACTCTCTCACCACCTATGTTGTTCATTGATGTGTGTAACAGAGGTTAGGAGCAAATGAACAGTAGGGTAAGAACACTGGCTGGCCAGGGACGGGTTTTATTGAACTCTTAACCCTAGGGCGTACGACCCAACACACACAAACATACACTCTGAGAAATGATTTGTATTGATGTTGTGTCCTCTTGCGAAACAGTGGTAATTTGTTATTCTGTTTCAGTTTTGTTTTAACAGTATAGAGTCTGCACTACATTCAGTGAATGGGTTTACAAGTACAAATGTACTCCCCCTTCAATTATTATTTGCTCTCATGCATTAATGCACTCTTAGAAAAAAGGGTTATTTGAGGGCAGTTAAGGTTTGGGGTCGGGTTCTATGTAGAACTTTTGTAGAACCAAAAAGGGTTCTCCTACAGGGACAAGCCTAAGAATACTTTCAGGTTATAGCACTAAGAGTGTAGGAGGTAGCCACATGCATGATACACAATAACGTTCAACAAAATGACTTCTCAGAAAAGCGTACAAGTAAGAGGACATAATGAGTTGTTTTTCACCTCCGCTGCCAACTCTCACATCACTCCCTCTCACGAGGATGGAGGGATAGATAGCACATCCTCCACTCTTCTGTGGAGGTGAGAGAAGAGGAGAGGAGGTGAGAGCTACATATTGGATCAGTGTTTCCAAACACAATCAATCTTTGTTTGAACAAATGTTTAGCAGATGGCCTCCCACGTAGCTCATTGACTCTTTGTCACGTCTTTACAATGGATTGTTATGAGTAGAGATCTATTGAGAGAATCCAAAGCTGTGCGCAGTTCAAAATGAATGGTTACTATGTTATGGGCATCTTCGTATTATGTAAAACTTGACTTACTTGCAGCTTGACAACAGCTAGTTATTCACCAGTCAGTCATAGAAATACAATGACTTTTGTGTAAAAAGCATTTAAGAGTAAAATGGGTATGCTGTATATGACCAGCGTATTAAGCTTATGAGCCACAAAACATTGTTTTTCATTCACATAGAATTGAGGAGACATTTGGGGTGGGAGGGACCGAAGTTAAGTCAGAGGAGAGATATAAGATGGCAATTTCTATCAATTCTCTCCATCAGTTATTAACTGTCCTCAGCTGGATATCCTCCAAACTGCTTTGCCACTCAGTCATATGTGGCTCTGAAATCTCCTTATCACCAATGTCCACCTGTCTGGCTCAGCAGTCTGTCTTTGGCCCACTGTCCAACCATTACTTGCACAGTAGGGTCTGTTAAGCAGGTATGAGCGACAGCCACCTCTACTTCTCTAGCAAAAATTTGAAAAAGACAAAAGCAGCAACCACCACATACTGTAACTGACATTTTGGTTCAAGACAGACTTGGTTCAAGTCGAAACTGCGGGAAAGCAAACAGTTAAAATCACAGAACAGATAGAGCTGAGGCAAATAACACATTGGTATAATGGAGGAATGTCTGGCCTTTTTTGGTCTGACTGATGTACCACCTCAGATATGAATACCTGAATAAAAATGACATTTACAACATCATCCTACCTAGGTAATGTTTCCTTGAAATAGTTTTAGTATAACTGTGCTTTAGTGGTATCAAATTTAACAGAACTGTGTAAGAAAATAACCCCCACATTAAATTAATTGCCCTCTCTGTAAGTGTAACAGCTACTGTTCCCCCCTCAGGACAAGGCTGGCATGCAAGTGGCAAACGCTGCCACCACGTCGCCACCCGTTACGGCAGCTTCTCACACATCTTCTCGGATTGACTCTGCGAATTAGACTTGTTTACCCGGATTCCTCCTGTCCTCCCTCCGATGTATCCCTCCGAACAGAATGAGGTCAGACGTGCATTAGGAGATATACAGGGGGAGATCAGCAAGATTAGATTAGTTGAAGCGCTTCGCAGGGCCACCGTTTTGACAACGCATATCCCCGAGCCACCCGGTGATGGCTACTCGGTTAGCTGCTCTCGACGTTGCCGAAACAATGTGTTGATTTGAATTTCCTGTTGCTGGACGCTCTGTGTCCATACAGTTTATGGAAATAAACATGTAATTCTGTTGGGGTTAAATTCATTCCAACCCCCACTATTTTAGATTAAGTCCAAAACATGAATAACATGTATATGACCTCTAAGCTTAGGCCTCTGTGGTTCATGTATGTAGCACCAAGTTAAAGTCACTAATGTGTGTCACTAATGTGAATGTGACTGTGTTAATTCTATTGTCTGTTTCACTCTGGAACATTCTGCTTTTGGAAAAAGGAACAAAATGATAGTTTGACCTTGGAGGTGTCTAAAAAAATAAGTGTTCTCTTATGTTACCATGAAACATAGCCAAAAGGAATGAACTGTATTGCACTCTATCACTATGCTTATGTAACCTTTTAACCTTTTAAAATGTGTGATTACAGCAAAGTGATGTGGGGTGTGGTTATGTGTAGCCATGGGAATGCACAACCAGACGTTTTCTCCTTTGCATCCGTTCTTCCCTTCTTTTGTTGTTTTCCTCTAAAGAGAGATTTGTCTGGGCCTATTGTCTTCCTTTCCCCATCTCTTTTGTTCTCTACCCACCGTTGATTCCTCGGGATCGAGGAGGAAAACCATGATTGTATAGCCTCAGGTAAAGATTTTGTAGGTTTACATATCAAAGCTGCTCCTTTTTTTTCTCTCCCTCTCTTTCAGTTTCACAGAAGATTGTTTGCCTTACCACATGAGAAGAGCAAATCCGCCGAAACAAAAGGGATTATCCGCGGTCTGACGCCGTTGTCTTATTTATCTGTTTTAACTCCTTGCCAGGGTGACATGTCAGTGTCGTGACAACCCAACATGATGCACACAAGGTAAACATATGAACAAAACAGGGTATTTGTAAATGGCAAAGCAAGTAAGTGCTCTCTCAACTGTTTGTTTTGTTGGTTTCCGTTTGGAGTTCTCTCGGTTTCCCAATATTTCTATAATGTTGATAAGAAGTTTGCCTTCAATAAAATATGTCTCATATTGGAGAAATGTGTGTCAATTGACAAACAACATTTTGTTTTTTGGAATGATTTCTAACTTCTCAGAAATGATTGATTTGAAATGTTTTCCATTGCGCACAGTAATGAACACAACCCTGGAGGTTGGATTTGCTCTGCTAGGAGAAGAGGGGCTAAAGCCAGAGCCAATGCTACTGATGTACTCATGGATGGCACTGAGGGGGCAACATCACTGAGGGGACTAAATGGACAGTAATCATTCGCTTCTACCCTGATGCTCTGTAATGCACCCCATCTTTTAGCAGTGTTGCCATAAGTCGGGGAGAGAAGAAGGCTATAGAAGACGGGAAGAAAAAGGAGGAGTCCGACTGAAAGAATTGTGGAGAGTGATAGAGTGAAAGCAAAAGTAGCATGATGGGGACAGATCAAAAAACTATACAGTTATAAATATACATACTGAACAACATATAGTGCATGTTTTTAAATATGTTAATGTATTACATCAAATACTGTCTTTTTGAAAAGGCACAAAACAAAGTTCCTCACCCTTGTGCCATCCTGTTGATCATCAATCACAGACTTATATATGGTCTTTTTCCTGAAATTATCATAATCAGAAGTTGAAACGTACGCCTACTGTGTCTACACTTGACACTTACATGCGACTTCTGCTATCCGAATTTGAAGATCGCATTGAAATGACAGGTCGGATTGTTTTCAGATCTGACTGACCACTTCAGGAGTTGGTCAGGGACGCATTGTGTGAGGATTTCTCCTCAATCTGGACGAAATCAGGCGCATTCAGTGGGCGACGTCATCAGCACTCTGACCACAAGTCTTCATAAAACTTGTATCTTGGGAGCGAGAGGCACCATTTTTTTTATTAAACGTTGGAGGAAATACTTTCCTAGTGTGTGAGTAAGGTTTTTACTGGCTTCATAAATGGCAGGTAGCTAGCTTATTTAGAAAAACTTTTTTGGGTTTGCCTAGAGTTATGCTAATCTGTTTGCAATCCCTTTAGCTTTGCTAGCTAGCTTGCTGGCTAGTTTGCTACAGTAGTTGGCTACTGCCATCAATAGTAGTTGGCTACTGCCATGTTGTTCTGTTATTATCAGATTTAGCCTGTTCCACCGTTTTCAGATTGCATACTGGCATTTGAAAATAGAATGGGGAAAGGGAATCCGGACACAATGTGTACACGGTACACATTTAAATGTAGGTGTACAAAAGCTGCATGAACTGCCGGAAGTCTAGATATGGCCATTGAGTATTCCACGGGACTTGTCACCTCTCTCTCTCCATCAAAACACAGCGGCTAGAGAGAGAGAGAGCGAGAGAGCGAGATTGGAGAATTAGAAGGAGCATTCTTGCTCACACAGGACACCAGATAAGACAGGAGAATTACACCAAATAGGACAGACTGGCCCTAGCCCCCTGGCACATAGACTATTGCAGCGTAGATACTGGAGACAGACAGACTGGGGACAATGTGGCCCCATCCGACGATACCCCCCCGAAATTGCCAACCAGGCAGGATACATTCCCACCCACCTTGCCAAAGCACAGCCCCCAAACCACTAGAGGGATATCAAGCGACCACCAACTTAATACCCTGAGACAAGGTCGAGCATAGCTCACAAAGGTCTCCCCCACCGCACAAGCCAGAGGGAATGCAAAACCGGACAGGAAGATCACGTCAGTGCCTCAACCCACTCGTCGATTATAGCAAAAAAGTATTGCATGACCTGTCGCGCCCCTCCTAGGGACGGCATGGGAGATCACTAGTAATCCAGTGACTCAACCCCCAAATAGGGTCAGAGACAGAGAATCCCAGTGGAGAGAAGGGAGCCGGCCAAGCAGAGACAGCAAGGGTGGTTCGTCACTCCAGTGCCTTGCCATTCACCTTCGCACCCCTGGTCCAGACTACACTCAATCATAGGATCTACTGAAGAGATGAGTCTTCAGTAAAGCCTTAAAGGTTGAGACTGAGTCTGCGTCTTTCACATGGATAGGCAGAGCATTCCATAAAAATGTAGCTCTACAGGAGAAAGCACTGCCCCCAGCTGTTTGCTTAAAAATTTGAGGAAAAATAAGAACGCCTGAAGCGTTTCGTATACATTATTTGTCTTTAGGGAGAGAGTTTTTATTTTATTTTGAGGAATGGGATATTCGATATAGGCCAATATTTATTTTTATTTTTATTTTTTTACACATCCGGAGGATAGGGAGCCGTTTATTATGTTCAACATAGGAGGGCCAAGCTCTTTCAGTAGTTTAGTTAAGTGATCAATTGATCCTAGGTCCTGGCAGTTCTGTGCAGACTCAGGACTCAGTTGAAGAAGTCATTTGAGTTGAGTCCGTAATTTGCTAATGATCATGATCTTTTTGTCGAAGAAGTTCATGACTTAGTTTGACAGTATCAAAAATGTATATTGGATTGTTTTTATTCTCCTCAATCAGGTTTTAAAAGTAGGGTGATCAAGCAGCAGTGAGGGCTCTTCAATATTGCACGCTACGGTCTTTCCAAGCTAGTCAGAAGGCTTCCAATTTGGGGTGTGCCAGATCCTCGGTTAGGTGGTTAACTGATTTTTGTACTCCGATGTCCTTGAGTAGGTGGAGGGAGTCTGGAAGGGCATCTAGGAATCTTTGGGTTCTCAGAGAGTTTATGATTTATGTTTACATCCAAAATATCTATTCCATGGGACAAAACTAGATCCAGGGTATGATTACTACTTTTTGAGCAGCAGGTAGCCTAGCGGTTAGAGTGTTGGGCTGGTAACCGAAAGGCTGCTGGTTTGAATACCCGAGCTGACAATGTGAAAAACCTGTCAATGTGTCCTTGAGCAAGGCACCCTAATTTGCTCCAGGGGCTGACCCTGTAGGTAGGCCGTCATTGTAAATAATACTTGCCTAGTTAAATAAAAAATGTAAAACTAAAATTGTGTAGAGGAAAATTCATGGAACTCAGTGAGAAATACTGTACAGTAGCGATAAAAGGTAATTGAGTAGGCTGCATAGATCATGACTTGAAGTTATTCCCTCTCTAAGGCACTCAAAAAGGCAAAACGTCAGTACAGAGACATAGTGGAGTCGCAATTTAACGGCTCAGACAAGAGTCGTATGTGGCGGGGTCTAGAGACAATCCCGGATTATAAAGGGAAAACCAGCCACGTCGCGGACACCGACCTCTTGCACCCGGACAAGCTAAACACCTTCGCCCGCTTTCAGGATAACACAGTGCCACCGACGCGGCTCGCTCCCAAAGATTATGGGCTCTTGTTCTCCGTGGCTGATGTGAGTAAGACATTTAAGAGTGTTAACCCTCGCAAGGCTGCCGGCCCAGACGGCATCCCTAGCCGCGTCCTCAGAAAATGCGCAGACTAGCTAGCTGGAGTGTTTACAGACATATTAAATCACTTAATATCCCAGTCTGCTGTCCCCACTTGCTTCAAGATGTCCACCATTGTTCCTGTACCCAAAAGTAACTGCAATAAATGACTATCGCCCTGTAGCACCCACTTCTGTCATCATGAAGTGCTTTGAGAGGCTAGTTAAGGATCATATAACCTCTACCTTACCTGACACCCTAAACCCACTTCAATTTGCATCGCACTGCACACTGCACACTGCTGTATCCCATCTGGACAAGAGGAATACCTACGTAAGAATGCTGTTCATTGACTATAGCTCAGCCTACAACACCATAGTACCATCCAAGCTCATCATTAAGCTCTGGGCCCTGGCCCTGGGTCTGAGCCTGGCCTTGTGCCACTGGGTCCTGGACTTCCTGACGGGCCGCCCCCAGGTGGTGAAGGTAGGAAACAACACCTCCACCCCACAAGGGTGCGTGCTCAGCCCCCTCCTGTACTCCCTGCTCACCCATGACTGTGTGGCCAAGCACGCGTCCAACTCAATCATCAAGTTTGCAGAAGACACAACAGTAGTAGGCCTGATTACCAACAATGATGAGACAGCCTACAGGGAGGAGGTGAGGGCCCTGGCGGAGAGGTACCAGGAAAATAACCTCTCCTTCAACAAAACTAAGGAGCTGATTGTGTACTTCAGGAAACAGCAGAGGGAGCACGCCCCTATCCACATCGACGGGACCACAGTGGAGACAGTGTGGTGAAGAAGGCTGAAGAAATTTGGCTTGGCCCCTAAGACCCTTACAAACTTTTGCAGATGCACAATTAAGAGCATCCTGTCGGGCTATATCACTGCCTAGTACGGCAACTGCACCGTCCACAACCACAGGGCTCTCTAGAGTGTGGTGCGGTCTTCCCAAAGCATCATCCGGGGCACACTGCCTGCCCTCCAGGACAACTACAGCACCCAATGTCACAGAAAGGCCAAAAAGATCATCTAGGACATAAACCACTCGAGCCACGGCCTGTTCTCCCCGCTACCATCCAGAAGGCGAGGTCAGTACAGGTGCATCAAAGCTGGAACCGAGAGACTGAAAAACAGCTTCTATATCAAGGCCATCAGATTGGATAGGAGTGTGCTCCCTCTACTGTTAAATAGCCATCACTAGCCGGCTACCACCCGGTTACTTTAATAATCGAACATTAGTCACTTTAATAATGTTAACATAATGCTTTATTCATATCATATGTATATACTGTATCCTTTTCTACTGAATTTTAGTCAATGCCACTCCGACATTGCTTGTCCTAATATTTATATATTTCTTCATTCCATTCTTTTACTTTTAGATTTGTGTGTATTGTTGTGAATTGTTAGATACTACTGTACTTTTGGAGCTAGGAACACAAGCATTTTGCTACAACCGCAATAATATCTGCTAAATATGTGTATGTGACTAATACATTTTATTTTATTTGGATATGGTCACTAGTGTAACCAGGAGGAGAGTTCTCATTTAACACAGTAAATTCATCAGGCTTGAGACATGTTTCAGTCAGGCCAATCACATCACGTTTATGATCAGTGATTGGATAATTGACTATGACTGCTCTAATGATTAGAGAAATCGAATATTAAGTAGTCCTATTATTAGATGAGGTATTATCACAATCCTTTTCAATAATGACAGGAATGGAGGTCTTCATTCCAGTGAGATCGCTAAGGCTAACACCGCCATGTTTAGTTTTGCTCTAGCTTTATTGAGGCACGTCTCATGGGGTAAACGGAGCTGACTACACTGACTCCACTAAGCCGGCAGGCTGTTAGCTGCCTGGCCTGCACCCTATCTCATTGTGGAGCTAGAGTAAAAGGCACGTAAAGAACTCAGACCATGAGAAACAAGATTTTTTGGTCTCATGAATCCAAGTTAGAAGTCTTTGACCTGAATGCCAAGTTTCACATATGGAGGAAACCTGGTACCATACCTACAGTGAAGCATTGTGGTGGCTGCATCATGCTGTGGGGATGTTTTTCAGTGGCAGGGACTAGGAGACTAGTCAGGATCGAGGGGAAGATTAATGGAGAAAAGTACAGAGATCCTTGATGAAAACCTGCTTCAGAGCGCTCAGGACCTCCGATTGGGGCAAAGGTTCACCTTCCAACAGGACAACGACCCTAACACCGTGCCCAAAATGCCAGCGCGCGTCGGTCTGTTTGCGCCATTGCGCGCAAGTTGATTTTACCCCCCCACACCAAACGCGATCACGGCACACAGGTTGAAATATTAAAACAAACTCTGAACCAATTATATGAATTTGGAGACAGGTCAAAAATCATTAAACATTTATGGCAATTTAGCTAGCTTGCTGTTGCTAGCTAATTTGTCCTATTTAGCTTGCTGTTGCTAGCTAATTTGTCCTGGGATATTAACATTGGGTTGTTATTTTACATAAAATGCACAAGGTCCTCTACTCCGACAATTAATCCACACATAAAACGGTCAACCGAATCGTTTCTAGTCATCTCTCCTCCTTCCTTCAGGCTTCTTTTTCTTCTTTGGGACTTTATATGGCGATTGGCAACTAACTTTCATAAAAACGTTTATTACCACAGCCAACCAGTTCAACTTTCAATCACCGACGTGGGTATACAGTGGGGAGAACAAGTATTTGATACACTGCCGATTTTGCAGGTTTTCCCACTTAAAAAGCATGTAGAAGTCTGTAATTTTTATCATAGGTACTCTTCAACTGTGAGTGACGGAATCTAAAACAAAAATCCAGAAAATCACATTGTATGATTTTTAAGTAATTAAGTTGCATTTTATTGCATGACATAAGTATTTGATACATCAGAAAAGCAGAACTTAATATTTGGTACAGAAACCTTTGTTTGCAATTACCGAGATCATACGTTTCCTGTAGTTCTTGACCAGCTTTGCACACACTGCAGCATGGATTTTGGCCCACTCTTCCATACAGACCTTCTCCAGATCCTTCAGGTTCCGGGGCTGTCGCTGGGCAATTCGGACTTTCAGCTCCCTCCAAAGATTTTCTATTGGGTTCAGGTCTGGAGACTGGCTAGGCCACTCCAGGACCTTGAGATGCTTCTTACGGAGTCACTCCTTAGTCGCCCTGGCTGTGTGTTTCGGGACGTTGTCATGCTGGAAGACCCAGCCACGACCCATCTTCAATGCTCTTACTGAGGGAAGGAGGTTGTTGGCCAAGATCTTGCGATACATGGCCCCATCCATCCTCCCCTCAATACGGTGCAGTCGTCCTGTCCCCTTTGCAGAAAAGCATCCCCAAAGAATGATGTTTCCACCTCCATGCTTCACAGTTGGGATGGTGTTCTTGGGGTTGTACTCATCCTTCTTCTTCCTCCAAACACGGCGAGTGGAGTTTAGACCAAAAAGCTCTATTTTTGTCTCATCAGACCACATGACCTTCTCCCATTCCTCCTCTGGATCATCCAGATGGTCATTGGCAAACTTCAGACGGGCCTGGACATGCGCTGGCTTGAGCAGGGCGACCTTGCGTGCGCTGCAGGATTTTAATCCATGAAGGCGTAGTGTGTTACTAATGGTTTTCTTTGAGACTGTGGTCCCAGCTCTCTTCAGGTCATTGACCAGGTCCTGCCGTGTAGTTCTGGGCTGATCCCTCACCTTCCTCATGATCATTGATGCCCCACGAGGTGAGATCTTGCATGGTGCCCCAGACCGAGGGAGATTGACCGTCATCTTGAACTTCTTCCATTTTCTAATAATTGCGCCAACAGTTGTTGCCTTCTCACCAAGCTGCTTGCCTATTGTCCTGTAGCCCATCCCAGCCTTGTGCAGGTCTACAATTTTATCCCTGATGTCCTTACACAGCTCTCTGGTCTTGGCCATTGTGGAGAGGTTGGAGTCTGTTTGATTGAGTGTGTGGACAGGTGTCTTTTATACAGGTAACGAGTTCAAACAGGTGCAGTTAATACAGGTAATGAGTGGAGAACAGGAGGGCTTCTTAAAGAAAAACTAACAGGTCTGTGAGAGCCGGAATTCTTACTGGTTGGTAGGTGATCAAATACTTATGTCATGCAATAAAATGCAAATTAATTATTTAAAAATCATACAATGTGATTTTCTGTTTTTTTGTTTTAGATTCCGTCTCTCGCAGTTGAAGTGTAACTATGATAAAAATTACAGACCTCTACATGCTTTGTAAGGGGGAAAACCTGCAAAATCGGCAGTGTATCAAATACTTGTTCTCCCTACTGTATGTCCTAAACACCAATGAGGAGATGGCACGTGGGTATGTGCACCTAAAAGCCAATGAGGGGATGGGAGAGGCAGGACTTGTAGCGTGCTCTGTGTTGCAAATAGACCCAACTTCTATTTTAGCGCCTGGCAATGCACGCTCGTTAGTGCACGCGAGCAGTGTGGGTGCAATAATTAAATAACATGTATGTGTACATTTATTTTGCAACATTCGCGCACGCGACGCGAGCGCTGTGGGCAACATGTAAGTCTCGGAATGTCCTTGAGTGGTCCAGCCAGAGCCCGGACTTGAACCAGATCAAACATCTCTGGAGAGACCTGAAAATAGCTGTGCAGCGACACTCCCCATCCAACCTGACAGAGCTTGAGAGAATCTGCAGAGAAGAATGGGAGAAACTCCCCAAATACAGGGGTGCCAAGCTTGTAGCGTCATACCCAAGAAGACTCGAAGCTGTAATTGCTGCCAAAGGTGCTTCAACAAAGTATTGAGTAAAGGGTCTGAATTCTGATGAAAATGTAATATTTCAGTAATTATTTTTTATATACATTAAAAAAATGTCTAAAAACCTTCTTTTGCTTTGTCATTATGGGGTATTGTGTGTAGATTGATGAGGGAAAAAATGATTTAATTAATTTTATAATAAGGCTGTAACGTAACAAAATGTGGAAAAAATCAAGGGGTCTGAATACTTTCCGAATGCACTCTACCATTTACACTGGCCAGTTTTAGCCTCAGCCATCACCCTCTTCAGATTAGCCTTTACTTCGGTAGCCCTTCCCCCGGTAAACAATGTATGATCAGTGGATGATTCTCTCCCTAACGTTGACACAGTGTGAAGGGACATTAGGGGTGGGGAGGAACGAGGAGCCTCCACCGTAGCCAAGCCCACTATAAGAAAGTGTTCCAAAAATGTCCAGGTTTTTCAGCAGGGAATAAGCAGATAGTGATTCAGGAAATTAGCTTTAAAAAACAGCACATTTTTGTCTCAACCCAATGGCAAATTTGAAAGAATTGCGTGAAATTAGTTATACAATTGCTAAATCTTCTCTCACTCCGAATGGAAACATTTCTAGATTTGCAGAAAACATTCAAACGTTTTCTCTACGCCTCATGGCAAAATGTGTAGAATTGCAGGAAATGAACTCTAAAATTGTTTCTCTCTGTTGTCAAGAAGGTGGTGGCTAAAATATTTTGCTCTTAAGTTGGGGAAAACAAAATGTTGCTTAGGGCTCCCCAATAGGCCACGACCCTCTTTGACTAAATGTGTGGGTATGGATGTGGGTACACAGATGAGTTCAGATTTGTTGTGGGCCCCACCCCCATCAAAGTTGCCCATCCCTGCTCTAAGTAGTGTTTCTATTTTTGTTATTATGCTTGTGCTGTTGAGGCGTGTCTGTGTGTGTGTGTGTGTGTGTGTGTGTGTGTGTGTGTGTGTGTGTGTGTGTGTGTGTGTGTGTGTGTGTGTGTGTGTGTGTGTGTGTGTGTGTGCGTGTGCGTGTGCGTGTGTGTGTGTTTGCATTATTTGGGCCAAGCCATCAGATGGCAGTCGGGGGCAACATGCTGGGAAGGTTGGCCCGGTTACCACGACAACCAACCGGGTAACGTTGTTGATGCTCCTATTGTCATAGCCTGCGGGTCGTTAGGAAATGGGTCTTCATACTCCCAATAACCAAATTAACCTCATGTTATTATTTGTTGGAGGACATGACAGGTGCTGGGCTTTCTTAATGATGTAAGGCCAGCAGGGATCCACTATAGCACTAGAAAATGACGTGGTTCCATGTTTGATGAGACGCCATTGGATATAATCCAACAATGCTGCATTGCGGGACCATTTTGTTGTGTAGAAAATATATTGTATAAATATGCTGCGTGTAGAAGAAAGAAAGAGCGAGAGGGAGAAAAACAGTATAACAGGAGAGGGTGATGAGGAGAGATAGTGACAGCGAAGGAAGAAACAAAGAATTGGAGGTAAAGCCAAGTTGAGAGAAAATAAAAGTAAAACATGAAAAGATGGGAACGAGAGAAAAGTGGTGAGGTTTGCCGATAGCAAATTGTGTCTGTTTGCAAAACATAATTGACTCAATGAAATGGGAGAATTCTATTTTGTGTTTCATTGCACTAGAATACACAGAATTTGTTGATACTGGACTCGGGACACAATTCAATGAAGTTTTATATCATTTCCCCCCTTTAAAATCAAGAGTTTGGCATCAGTTTGATATTGCCATGGCCACTAATACTTTTTTTTTCTCCCTCCAAATTTTCTGTCACGTTTTTATAATTAGCAGTTTTCAATGCAACAGACTCCAGGTGCAGTACTGGAGCCGAGACAGATGGAATTTGGGGAAATGATGAAAAGAGGGTTTGACAGATTAGCACATGGGAGAGCAGAGATTAGAACTACATTTAGAACTACATTTCCCTGGGAACTTAGAGTCTATGTCAATTAGGAATTGCATTGATTAGATGCTACGTTGATTGGATGCTGGCGTAACAAATACAGTATACTATTTGGATTGAATGCAACACAAAGTAATTTTTTTCAATAAAAGATCTGGAGTTGGGATGCTTTTCGCTCCATGGACATGGGCAGTGTTGAGGAAGCTACTCTGAAAAAATAGTCTACCAAGTGGTAGAAGTGGAAGAAGTTAAGCTACACTAAAGCTACCCTTAAGAAAAACATAGTTTACTTCACTAAAGTTACTTTGAAAAAGTACTACATCCAAACTACATGAAAAATTCAAATGTTTTAATCTTAAATGTCATAGAATACAAATTGCAAGAACAGATCACTTTTGTTAACAGAATGTGTAATTTATCCTATTAAATACAAAAACAATGTTTCAAGTGAGAATCAGGCAGATCTGATGCCGAAAAGGGAAATTATTGCTTACTTCACCAGTGGAGGCTCCTCAGAGGAGGAAGGGGAGGACCATCCTCATTGAATTGACTTCAATACAAAACCTAGAAGGCTCATGGTTCTCACCCTCACTTACACAGTAATTGTGACAATTTCCAGAGGACTTCCTCCAACCTATCAGAGCTCTTTTAGCATAAACTGACATGTTGTCCACCCAAGAATCAGATAATGAATCTAGTACTGAATGCATAAGTACTTGACTCAGAGGGAGAAAGACAATCATTTTACAGTTTTGAACAAATTAATTTCTTCAAAAATTAAGAAGAGCTAGCTAGCTATATATATATATGTGTTTTTATAATTTTTGTATTATTATTATTTTCTTTACTTTCACTTACTTAGCAATCAAATGCAGCTAGCTAGTTTAGTCTTCTCAAAGACCTGGCTCAAACAGAGATGGATGCCATGTTAGCTAGCTGGCTATGGCTTTCCAACACGGCAACTTTTCCAAGTCAAGGTATTCTTTCAATTTTTTTGCCACCGGGGTCCGCCGCTGTAACTGCTAAACTGTTTGCTGACTGTACTGCAGCGGGTTTACTAACACGTTAGTTCTAGTAACTATGTTGACTATGACGTTCGATAATATGACAACGAGGTAAGCAGTGGGTCGCTGTTATGATATGAAGGTTTTTTTTGCGTGGTTACAAGTGAAGTGAAAAGGTGAGGAGTAAAGGAATTAACGAGCAAAGTGATCATGCTGTTTGTATGTGGCTGTTATGAAAGTTAACTGTGTTATATTTTAGCAAAAAAAGTGGTGTGGAGTTCCAGTAGTTAGCTATAACGCTTAATGGCAAAAAGTAATACACTACTAAAAACCAAGATTTGAATTGAGTTAAACTATCACCAAGCTGCTGCAAAATGTAGTTGAATTACTAATTTAACTACATGTAGTTCACTACTCCCCAACAGTGGACATGGGCAGTTAATTAAGCAGTTTGCTGCTGTTAGAGTGCGTCAGTTGGGGTCACTGAGGGCCACGATAGCTACAAAGCTTTCATGAAACTAAACCGAGTCTGTTCCATCAATCAGACCATACACATGATTGACATCCTGATGAAAAACACCCTACTCCCTAGTTCTTTGGTGCGAGAGTGATCAGGAAGAGTGGAAGTGACTTTTTAGAAAGAGAAGGGCAAAAAAAAAAAAAAAATTATATGTGGGTTTGGAAGTGAACACTTCCTGTGGTGACCAATTATTACTATAGATGTGTTATATTGTTGCTGTGCTTTGATCAATTGGGAGGAGGGAATGACTCGCTAGCCAGCTTTAAAACTGTACTGGATAGGCTACAAACCAACATAGATGCAGTTAGTTAATGTCAAATGCAGACTGTCAACTTTTGTTTACAAATCCTCACTGAACACTTTCCCTGGGTCATTCCAGTTAGCCAAAACAAAGGTGCAAGAACAACCCCGCACTCCCAGCATGCATAGCAGAGAGCCATCCGACCTCCCCATGTGGAGCCCAGTTTCCCACAGTCTCCCACACAGCGGATGAGTGAGCAAGACACTGGTAACTGCCAAGGAGAATGTTAGCTGATGCTGTTTATCCTTTATACCAGCAAAACTATACAACCAAAAAGACAACAAATACGCTATTCCTTTACTATTGGGGAGGACAAGGAGAGAGGGGGTGGGGGGTGAGTGAGGGAATCAGTGAGGGGGGTGGGGTGAGAGTTTGTGTGTATGTGAGCGAAAGTTGTAGAGACAGAGCAAGAGCAATAGTCTTGTTTCCTTGAGTTGTTATTCTCATTTACAAAACCCAAGCCCCAAATAAGATGTGGCAGCAGGGGATGAGGGTCCCAAAGGGCAATACTGCGTTGCAAACACACACACACACACACACACACACACACACACACACACACACACACACACACACACACACACACACACACACGCACACACACACACACACACACACACACACACACACACACACACACACACACACACACACACACACACACACACACACACACACACACACAGAGAGAGAGAAGCCTCATCAACAAACAGTATTCACTGCGTGTATCTTCCAACTACCCCTATTCATTTGGATGGTGCGTGCCTCTGTTTGCCTTCTGAAGTCATCATCAGTGTGCTAGCCTGAGGGGGAAGCCCCCCGGCAAACCCAGAGTGGTGCCATCCGGCTTCCTTCACCATTCCATTAGGAAGGTAAGGCCTGTCAATCAACACACACACGCACACCTCTGTCTATTAGATACAGCAGAAGGGAAGGACAGCTGGAAATTACATTTTTGTGATGGCAAAGAGTCCATGATACATTTTCTAAAACTAAAAATGTATTCTGACAGTCAACGTTTCTTCCTTTTGTTCAGAGCATTTTCTGCATCAACTTACAGTTAGGTATCAGCCTCAATTTATAGTTCGGTAGAAATGGATTTGTAAAACATGTGCTTGATAGGGACAGAAGTTGAGGCACAGATGAATATCTTGATAGCAAAACTTTGCAAAGAAATAGACTTGTTCGTGTTGTTCTATGTAATACATCTTTACCGAGATTTGACATTTAACTATGAATGAATGTGTAAACCAAAGAAAACAAAATGTCCAATCATCACAAAGATCTACCTTGTCAAATATTCAACTCACACAGACATCCCAAAACAAAGTAAAAATGTTGCCCTTTTTATATTCATGTTTACAGGCCTCCACTCTCTCCACCACCACCACTCAACGCTCAATTTAATTGCGTCGGAGCAGAGTAACATTGCAACATTACAACGGCCAGGCTTTGGGAGTGAGGCCAGATCTCAGCCTGAGAACAATCAGGCACTAACTACACATCACCGTGACAGAGATGCACCTCCTCTCTACCTCTCCGTATTGATTTTCTATCCCGTTGTTAACGGTCCTGTTAAACACCGTACCCGGGCCCACTTAGCAATAAAACTCCCCTCCAGTCCCGTTTTAAACGCCGGAGAGGGGGAGGATGGGAGGAAGGATGGGAGGAAGGAGGGTGGGAGGGAGGGGAGTGAGATAATTCACCTGCAGGCTGGACAACAAGGTCATACAACATGTTTTGGGAGATATCTGCAGTATTCTCCTCATCAGGTTGGAAAAGTAGGCTGATCGAGCAGCAGTGACAGCTTTTCGATATTGCACTGTACGGTCTTTCCAAGCTAGTTGGAAGACTTTCAATTTGGAGCGCAGTTTTCGTTCCAATTTTCTGGAAGCTTGCTTCAGTGCTTGTGTATATCAGGGAGCTAGTTTATTTTGGTTTTAGCGGTGCGATTGCATCTAGGGTATTATGCAAGGTTAAGTTTAGATCCTCGGTTAGCTGGTTAACAGATTTTTGTACAAATATTTATATCCACAATATCTATTCCGGGGGACAAAACTAAAAATATAAATGTAATGGTCCCATGTTTAATGATCTGAAACAAAATATTCTGTGCACAGTTTGCATCCCTGTTAGTGAGCATTTCTTCTTTGTCAATATAATCCATCCATCTGAATGTTCATATCTCTACCATAAGCTGCCTCCAACGTCGTTTTGTAGAATTTGGCAGTACGTCCAACCGGCCTCAACTGCAGACCACGTGTATGGCATTGTTTGGGCGAGTGGTTTGCTGATGTCAACGTTGTGAACAGAGTGCCCCATGGCGGTGGTGGGGTTATGGTATGGGCAGCCAAAAGCTATGGATAACAAACACAATTGTATTTTATTGATGGCAATTTGAGATACTGTGAAAAGATCCTGAGGCCCATTTTAAAGGTATCTGTATTTCCAGTCGTGAAATCTATAGATTAGGGTCTAATAATTTTTTTTCAATTGACTTATTTCCTGGACTGATTTCCTTACATGATCTGTAACTCAGTCAAATATTTTAAATTGTTGCATGTTGCATCTATATTTTTGTTCAGTATGTTTCAGTCCAAGGTATGATGGTATGAATAATCACTGTTTGCCTGTTCGACAGCTAGCAGTGAGAGAGATGATAGCTCAGAGAACATGGCGCACGCTCCTCTTCATATGCTAGCTCCATGGGGCTAACAGTTGGCCTGGCTAGCATGTAGCCAAGCACGGTCACGTCCAGTAATAAGCGTTCAAAAAACATTGCTGCCACCAATGTAACACGTCATTTCTAAGGTTCGGAGAGGGGTCACAGTCATGTGTGAGGAGAGGGAGCAGCACTGGCACTTTGTCACAGGTGAGGGTCCGCAGCATCAAAGCAGGTTCTCTTTGAGATGTATCTGTTTCACCCTTTGTTCCACATGTAAAATATTTCAAACATTGAAATTCAGAAGAAAACCGCATTACATGATATTGCATTCAGAAAGTGAACAAATAAGCTGTCCACACGTATGGAAGTGAAATTCTCTTCACGATATCACCACTGAAGACAAGGCTCCCTTGGAAACTGATGACAAGAAACAATGGACTTTTTTTCTTCCCATAGCCATCAATAAATACATTGCACTAGTGTGTTTACCAAGAAAACAACAGCAGTACATATATGGGACTGTAGATTGGCGAGGAGGAGGAGGGGGATAAAAAGCAGGAACATGTTTTGAAGACAAACAATTGTGTTTGCAGTACATTTAGAACAGGGGTCTTCTGGGAGACGGAGTATTTAGTGAAGGACTTGCATTTTATTAGTTGAATGATATAAAACATGACAAAACAGCTACTCAAAGAGGCTCAGAGATTCTCCCCCTTTTCCCTCAGGGATTTCTATGTAGGCCAAGAGCTGCTCCACTCTTCCCTTTGTGTGTGTGTGTGTGTACAGTATATGTGTGTGTGAGTGTGTGTGTTTTTTGGCAGGGAAAGGGGACATTCTAGCACACACAGAGGAGATTAAGAGGCAGGGTAACGCTAGGCAATCTTATCCACTGTAGAGATGACAACACTGGAGGCCTGGGAGAGAGACGTGTGTGGGGAAAATAAACGAGCATCTGCAATCCCATATGCAGAAATGTGAATTAGAGTCATCAACATTAGCAGTCCGTTCAAAGCAGACAAGATGTCTTTTATGGACCTGTTCTTGAAAACATTTTTCTATGGTTCCCTGAAAGTTTTCCTGGGAGGTTTCATTAACGTTCTGTGAATGGAAATTATAGGTTATTTGAAGGTAATTAAATAAGTTTAAATAATTTATTTTAATTACACCGCTACCTTAGTTTAACTGTTTTGAACTCCAAGCACAGATAGGACACATGGAAATTAATTTGCTTAGGCATTAATCACGCAAACAAACAACATGTTGTGGCATGGCATCCATGAGAACCAAACCTATGATCTTCTGCTGTCTATCCATGGAATTAGTCCACTGCGCCAGCAGGATGGAGCTAGCATGCCATGTTTTTTCTCACTTATAGAAAGCTGTTCATTTTAGTCTATTCAAACAGGCCCTATTTCAAATGAAACAAGCGCTCATTAAGATCAAGTGTGGCCAATTACTCTGAATATTAAGACAACTTTCCATAAAAACCACAACATTAGTAACGTTCTAAGAATATTATTTAAAAACATACATTCCATTCTCAGCATCAACAAAACTATCCTCTATGTTGTTAAGTGTGTTCAGGTGTGGCCAATAACGTTGTAATGGAATGTATATTTTCTTTGAACATTAATGTTTTCTTGTGGTTTTTATGTAAAGTTTTCTTAATATATTCTGAGAACATGACTAGAACCATGAGGAAACCTGCAGAAAACATTATCCTGAAGTACTGGAATTCCCACAGAAGAAAATTGTTTCTTAATATTTTGAGAAAAATACTTTAAATAGAACCATGATGAAACCTGTAGGAAACATTATGGGAAGGTTGCATGCAAAATAACCATAGGACAACCACGCTCTCACCAAGCTCTAAGAAATGTTTTCAGAACGTGTGCTAGCTGGGAAAGGTGAGCTAAGGGAACAGATGGCCTTACTGAACACAATTGAGCCGACATAAGATGTTGGCACTGAAGAGAGATGGCAGCGCTGACCTCAACTGACCTGGAGACAGTTTATCAAAAAGAACCGCCTTTAAAAATCTTAAATATTTCAGTTTCCTCAGACCTGAAAGAATAGGCCAATGTTATTTGACCTGTCAGAGCTGGAGCTGGAGATGAGGAAAGGAAGATGCCTAATAAGATGAATGGGACACAGCCAATCAGACACGGTATTGCTAATCTGACAACTGAAGATGTCCTGATTTGGATGCTGCACATATACATTGGGTATTAGAACACAGACCATACTATACATAGCTAGTGTTACTCAACTCAACTGACCTCAAATCAGAATTGGGCTTTTTAGAGCCAAACACAGCTATGAACTGAGCCTAGATCGGTGTATTATTATTAGAGTGGAGAGTCAGGAGGACTCTGTTCCATAATGAACCCAGCCAAGTGGAACAAGACAGGGGAGGGGGGCAAGGGTACTGTGTGTGTGTGTGTGTGTGTGTGTGTGTGTGTGTGTGTGTGTGTGTGTGTGTGTGTGTGTGTGTGTGTGTGTGTGTGTGTGTGTGTGTGTGTGTGTGTGTGTGTGTGTGTGTGTGTGTGTGTGTGTGTGTGTGTGCACGCAGGGCCAGAAGAAATGCATTTGGCTGTGAAAAATAAAACGTGATCTTTAGCTAAATTGACAGATTATAATGCCCTTTTTCACACTGTCAGATTTTAGGCCAAAAGCGCAGCATGCTCTTCAAAGTGGTATCAAGCTATTCCCAACCCAAGGGGCACTGATCTAGGATCAGTACACCATGTACAGTAGCATGTTCCGTGTCCTAATGCCCCATTACACTGATCTAGGATCAGTACACCATGTACAGTAGCATGTTCCGTGTCCTAATGCCCCATTACACTGATCAAGGATCAGTACACCATGTACAGTAGCATGTTCCGTGTCCTAATGCCCCATTACACGGATCTAGGATCAGTACACCATGTACAGTAGCATGTTACGTGTCCTAATGCCCCATTACACTGATGTAGTCTCAGTACACCATGTACAGTAGCATGTTCCGTGTCCTAATGCCCCATTACACTGATCTAGGATCTGTTCAGTTCATAGCGGTATGTGTGTCTGCGAAGAAGTGTCTTCATCTGAGTGTGTGTTTATGAGCGTGCGCATGGTGTGTGTGTTGGCCTGCTAGTTGGTGGGTTGGAGCCCAGCCTGTGGGTTGAAGCCCAGCCTGTAGTTTGGCGCCGCCCTGTGTGGTCGCCTGTTAAGCAGCTGCCATTGTTTGTGTGTTAATTGTTGTTTTAGTATGTTTTTCGTGAGTTTTTTATTGCAACAGTTGAACTATAATAGTTCAGGATTATGGAGTGCTACTGTTTTACGAAGGTTTTAGCGGTCCATTTTATCACTGAGGCACTTTTTCTTACGTTTAACAGTGCTGAACATACACGCGAGTCCTCGATTATTTACAACCAAGCCCAGCTCTTGGATTTAGCACACTCAGCGCTGCTGCACCCCAGGGAAAGGTTTGATATTCCGGACGAGTTGAAAAGGCGACGGCGTGGATGCAAGGCAGGTCGGAAGTGTAAAGTGAAGCTGAGTAAGTACAAGCCAGCTATCCCGTCTATCATTATGGGCAACGTGAGATCACTACATAACAAGATGGACGAACTCAGGGGTCTAGTCCATGGACAAAGGGATTACAGGGAAGCTAGTCTAGTATGTCTGACTGAGACATGGCTGAACGATAACATCCCCACAGGGAACATCCCTATCGGTGGTTTCCAGACCATTAGAGCGGACAGGGATAGCGCTTCTTCCGGTAAGAGTAAGGGCTTTATTAGTTAACAACAGATGGTGTAATCCGAGCCATATTACTGTTAAGGAACAATTTTGTAGCCCGGACATTGAGCTGTTAGCCGTTAGCCTGAGACCCTACTATTTGCCCAGGGAATTCACGGCGGTCATTGCTGTTATTGTTTACATCCTGCCTGCCGCTGACGTAAACACAGCGTGTGACGTCATCCACTCTGTTATCGCGAGGCTACAGACAACGCATCCAAGTGCCTTCTTTGCAATTTCTGGGGATTTTAACCATGCATCACTCTCTTCATCGCTGCCTATGTTCAAACAGTTCGTGAAGTGCCCAACCAGGAATAATAAAACTCTGGACTTGCTATATGCTAATGTGAACGGATCACATTGTCCACCTCACTCCACTCTACAGGCCTATGGTCCACCAGCAGCCAGCGACCACTAGGACCATTAGGAGGCGAATGAGGCCCTACAGGACTGCTTTGAGACAACAGACTGGGATGTGCTCTGTGAGGCTCATGAGGAGGACATTGATGGACTTACAGACTGCATAACGGACTATATCAATTGTTTGTAGACAACACCGTACCCACCAGGAAGGTACGCTGTTTTCCAAATAATAAACCCTGGGTCACCAGCTACCTGAAGGCCCTGCTGAATGAGAAGAATAGGGCCTTCAAGGAAGGGGACAGGGACAAATTGAAATGCGTCCAGAGGGAGCTGAAGCTGCGGATTGCTGAGGGGAAGAGAGTGTATAAGGAGAAGATGGAGGACAAGCTGAGGCAGAGCCAGGTGAGAGAGGTGTGGAATGGTATGAGAAATGTCACTGGCTTCAAAAAGTAAAAATGCCCGATGGCATCAGCCCAAGGGTGCTTTGGTGTCTGTGCTGACCAACTGTGTGGAATATGTTGAATATTTTTAGGCCTCTGTTCCAAAGGACAGAATTGGAAAAAGTACACTTGAAGCTTGGAGATTTTCCACTGTTTAAATTAAATAGGTTATTATGTAAATGTATAGAGTAGCAACAGAGGGCAGTAGAACGATAAAAGGTTATTAAATTAGCCATAGAATAGCAACAGAATAGAGGTCAGAGCAGTTAGAACGGTCAGAGCGGTCAGCAAAGCCCAAGAAAAGATCATCATATGGCCCTGTAGAGTGCACTTAGACACGCACTAGCCATAATATATGCATGGCTATATTAGTGTTTGTACTATTGCTATGGTTTCAACACAGGCACTGAGAATTATGTATGCATGGCTATATTACTGTTTGTACTATTGCTATGGTTTCAACATGCACTAAACATTATGTGTGCATGTCTGTTTTATATTTTGCACTATTGCTATGGTTTCGCCACTATTGTTTCATATCCCAGAGTCTAAGTGCCAAAGGAGGACGGAAAAGGGCGTAGACAAACCAGAATTAAAAGGTTTTGAAAGAATAGTGGAAGAAGGTTATGTGGTGTTAATCATTTTACATATGATGGAAGGACTATGCATGCTATGTAACCACAAAACTGTATTAAAAGAGCGAACTGAGTCTGGGAAAATCAGTAGTCTCCGGAGGCTTACTTGGCTGTATTACTTCCGTAATAAAGTCTATTTTACTTTTCCAAACTTTGAAAGTGCTTTATTTTAAAGGAAGAAGGGAAGATTTTCCACAACAAATACTCCAGCGCGCCTTCAGCCTTAGCCTGAGCCTGGAAAGGGTCCCTGTGCTTTGGAAAACATCCTGCCTGGTCCCAGTGTTCAAGAAGGCGCACCCCACTGTCCTGAATGACTTCAGACCTGTAGCACTAACATCCCACATCATGAAGACCCTGGAAAGGTTAGTCCTCGCTCATCTCAGACCCCTGGTGTGTACATCACTGGACCCCCTGCAGTTCGCATACCAGCGCAACATCGGGGTGGATGATGCTTTCATCTACCTTCTGCAGAGGGCCTACTCTCACCTGGACAACGCAGGTATTACTGTGAGGGTTATGTTTTTTGACTTCTCCAGTGCCTTCAACAACATTCAACCCCTGCTACTGGGTGAGAAGATGAGGATGAAAGTGGAAGCACCCTTAGTCTCCTGGGTTACGGACTACCTGACCGGTAGGCTACAATTTGTGCAGCTACAGAGCCATGTGTCAAAACGGTCAGTGAGCAACACAGGGGCCCCCCAGGGAACGGTCCTGTCCCCCTTCCTGTTCACCCTCTACACATCGGACTTCAGATATAACTCTGAAACATGCCACCTGCAGAAGTTCTCGGATGACTCCGCAATTGAAGGGAGCTGGGTGGGCAGGAGGAGGAGTACAGCAGCACAATCAATGACTTTGTGGTGTGGTGTGAGCAGAATAAAGGAGATGGTTGTGGACTTCAGGAGAATCAAGGCCCAACCGACTGCAGTCCCTATACAGGGGATGGATGTGGAAATGGTTAGTTCACACAAGTTCCTGGGAGTCCATATGGACAGCAGGCTGGAATGGGCTGGTAACACCGGGGTCCTGAACAAAAAGGGCCAGAGCTGACTCTACTTTATGAGGAGGCTCAGGCCCTTCAATGTGTGCAGTAATCCACTGCATTCTTTCTACCAGTCTTTGCCATCTTTTTTTCAGTGGTGTGCTGGGGCGCCAACATAAAGGCTGGTGATGCTTCTCGGGTAAATAAGCTGATCAGGAGGGCTAGTTCTGTTCTGGGGATTAACCTTGACACTCTAGAGAAGGTGGTGGAGAGAAGGATCCTGGCCAAACTGCTGGCCATCATGGACAACGTCACCCATCCTCTGCATGCCATGGTTATGATGCAGATGAGCGCCTATGATCCAGAGAGCGCTACAGGAGGTCCTTTGCATCAACATAGACCTGGAACTGTTGGGCTGTTAGGACCTAGTTTAACAATTAGGCATCCATCCATCCGTGAGTAACTCTCTGGTCTGTTATCACTCATTCATTCAGGACTGTATATACATATTCATGTACAGTTGTTATATCATATCACTAGCAATATTGTAAGTCATTCTTGGACT
This sequence comes from Thymallus thymallus, assembly GCA_023634145.1. NCBI lineage: Eukaryota > Metazoa > Chordata > Actinopteri > Salmoniformes > Salmonidae > Thymallus > Thymallus thymallus. The sequence continues at coordinate 11,192,791 of CM042395.1, forward strand.
GAACTTACGTAGTCATTCACTCAGGACTGTAAATTAGTATCCTGTCAGTAGTATCTTTTTTTTCATAGCATTTTTTTTTTTTTTTTTTTTTTCACCTTTATTTAACCAGGTAGGTCAGTTGAGAACAAGTTCTCATTTGCAACTGCGACCTGGCCAAGACAAAGCAAAGCAGTGCGACAAAAAAAAACAAAAAAACAACAACAACACAGCGTTACACATTAAACAAACAGTCAAAAACACAATAGAAAATCTATAAACAGAGTGCAAAATGTAGTGCAAAAATGCAGTAAGGTTGGGAGGTAGGACAATAAATAGACTATAGAGTAGAAATAAATTACAGAATTATCATCATTAAGTATATCTAATATGTGAATGTATCTGTAATTAAACCCTGTACTAACTACTGTATTTTAAAGGAATTATTATTATTACCCTAAATTATATCATATGCACATTTAGCGACTGGAACAAACACTCAAACTGGACAGTTTTATCTCAATCTCTTCATTCAAAGACTCAATCATGGACACTCTTACTGACAATTGTGGCTGCTTTGCCTGATGTATTGTCATCTCTACCTTCTTGCCCTTTATGCTGTTGTCTGTGCCCAATAATGTTTGTACCATGTTTTGTGCTGCAATCATGTTGTGTTGCTACCATGTTGTTGTCATGTTACGTTGCTACCATGCTGTGTTGTCATGTGTTGCTGCCTTGCTATGTTGTTGTCTTAGGTATCTTGACTTGCAATTTTATACTTTTTCATACTGCCGCACTATGTGTCATGTATCGTGTATCTGTCTTTTGTGTATTTTCGTTCTGGCTTTTTGCACATGCCCTGTGTTTTTTCTACCTACCTACCTACCTACCTACCTACCTACCTACCTACCTACCTACCTACCTACCTACCTACCTACCTACCTACCTACCTACCTACCTACCTACCTACCTACCTACCTACCTACCTACCTACCTACCTACCTACCTACCTACCTACCTACCTACCTACCTACCTACCTACCTACCTACCTACCTACCTACCTACCTACCTACCTATCTATCTACTCACAGACCCTCTTTCCTTCAGTGGACCGGCTTTTCAACAGTGATCTATTGGGCGATGCTGACAGTAGATTTTCACTGGTAGCAATAAAGGTAGGCTGATCCAAAGAATAATTACAGTATGCAAATGAATAGGATTTCTGGGCCGTCATTTTACGGATGGGCTCTCGCCGCCATTCATCAGGGAAGAGGCAGATTTAAAGACAGAGACAGAAACTGAGAGGGAGGGATGGGTGAAGGAAGAGAGAGAAAGAGAGAGGGAGAGATGAGAGGAACACACACACACTTCCCCGTGTTATGCCTGTTTACAAGGCTGTCTTGTACCGTGCTCTCTGCTCTCTGCCATGCCAATTCCCAGAATAGCGTTGGCTGACAGTATGGCACACTCCCCCAACACCTCTCTGTTTTGCTTTCCTCTAGCCTTGGGTTAAAAGGCTTAGTCCACGGATGTTGGTGTCAGAGATTAGGACGTTAGTGTTCCTTCACAGAGCCTAATAAAGATTGACAAATTAAAACCTTCTGGCCTTTTTGGATAAGCAGGTGTCTGGCTCCCTACCCACTGGGCACACACTGGTTGAATCAACGTTGTTTCCACGTCATTTCAATGAAATGGAGCAAAATAAATATTGAATTGACGTCTGTGCCCAATGGGTAGTAATTCCAAAATGGTACATCCCACCTGTGCATTTTATATTGTGAAGGTCTTTTCCATTGCAGGGTGTAAGGGGTGGTCCAGCCCACTGTATACTGAGTGTTACAAAACATGCTCTTTCCATGACAGTGACCAGCTGAATCTAGGGGAAAACTATGATCCCTTATTGATGTCACTTGTTAAATCCACTTAAATCAGTGTAGATTATTATAATTATTATACTTTTTATTTAACCTTTATTTAACTAGGCAAGTCAGTTAAGAACAAATTCTTATTTACAATGACGTCCTACCCCTGCCTCCCTTAACCCGGACGACGCAGGGCCAATTATGCGCCGCCCTATGGGACTCAAGGCTGGTTGTGATACAGTCCAGGATCTAACCAGCATCTGCAGTGACACATCTAGCACTGAGATGCAGTGCCTTAGACCACTGCGCCACTCGGGCAGTTTACCCAGAAGTGCTAGCAACAACGTTGACTCAAGATATATTTTGAAAAGTGCACATTCATGATGAGACAGCCTACAGGGAGGAGGTGAGGGCTCTGGGAGTGTGGTGCCAGGAAAATAACCTCTCAACGTCAACAAAACAAAGGAGATGATCATGGACTTCAGGAAACATCAGATGATGCACCCCCCTATCCACATCGAAGGGACCGAAGTGGAGAAGGTGGAAAGCTTCAGGTTCCTTGGCGTACACATCACTGACAAACTGAAATGGACCACCCACACAGACAGTGTAGTGAAGAAGGTGTAACAGTGCCTCTTCAACCTTGGGAGGCTGAAGAAATTTGGCTTGGCAGCTAAGAAAAACAAGAAACCAAGAAAACAGGCACTTTAGAGAGACAGGAGTAAAGGGGGAAAATGCTGGTAGGTTTGATGAACAAAACGAACTGGCAACAGCCAAACTTAGAACACAGGGATAAATACACCTGGTGTCCTACCTGGGCGCATACCTGGCTGACGGGGGTCGGTGGAACTCAGAGATAACGGCTGGATCCAGGATGTCCCTAGCAGGGACCCAGCACCTCTCCTCCAGCCCGTACCCCTCCCAGTCAACCAGGTACTGTAATCAACTGCCCCGAGGTGGCGGTCTGCCTGTCGTCGATACCTGGAGGTGGTATTGAGAAGGGCCGACCAGGTTCTGCTCCAGGTACGATGACAGCGGCGGACAAACATCTGGGCTGAAGGTACGCCGACCTCCTCCTCTTGCTCGGGGAATAGTCGGGGCTGATAGCCCAGGGAGCACTCAAAAGGTGAGAGACCCGTGGCGGAGCAAGGAAGGGTGTTCCTAGCTGCTGACTCCAGGTGGTGGGTTTGGCGGAGACTAGACAGCGAAGAGTCGTCTCAAGGTCCTGGTTGACTAGTTCCAACTGACTGTTGAACTGGGGGTGGAAACCGGAGGACAGGCTGGCCAATGACCCAATAAGCGTAGAGAATGCCTTCCAGAACCGGGAAGAGAACTGGGGACCCCGGTCGGAAGCCATGTCCACCAGGAGTCTGTGGATCTGGGAGGCGTACTGCACCATAAGTTGGGCCGTCTCCTTGGCCAAGGGCCGAGGAGTCTTGCTCTGTGCACAGACCATGCTTGCGGCCACAAACGCGGCCAAATCCGGGACCATGGTAGGCCACCAAAAGCGTTGCCGCACAAAGCCCAGGGTCCACCAGGAACCCGGATGGCAGGCAAGCCTGGAGGAATGGGCCCACTCCAGGACAGTGGAGTGGACAGCGTCAGGCACAAACATCCGGTTGTCTGGGCCCCCTCCAGGGTTTGGCTGAGACCGCTGCGCATCCCGGACCTGCTTCCCTATATCCCAGCTGAGTGCCGTCACCAGGCACAAAGGATGGTCTCGGCTTCCGGGCTCCCGGCTGGTCCCCGTGGGGCTGTAGTGGCAAGACAGGGCATCCGGTTTAATGTTCTTGGACCCCAGCCGGTAGGAGATACTCCAGGTTTTTGTGATCCGTCCAAACAATGAACGGATGTTCCACCCCTTCCAGCCAGTGCCTCCATTCCTCCAACACCATCTTCACCACAAGGAGCTCCCGATTCCGCACGTCGTAGTTCCTCTCCGTGGCATTGAGGCGGTGGGAGAAGAAGGCACAAGGATGCAGCTTAAGCTCCTGGGCAGAACAGAGGAATGTATATTAGTATCCTGTCAGTTGTATCTTTTTTCATTGTTTTTAGTATATCGAATGTGCAATAAGTGCATTTATCTGTAATCAAACCCTGCACTAGGGACTGTATTTTAAGGGAATTATTATTATTATCCTAAATTATATCATACGCACATTTAGCTATTTAAGTATCTCTTCCTGCCATTTACCTGTACAGTTAATGTAACCATGCAAAATAGTCACTTACCTGTTCATTTAACAGTACATTTACCTGTACAGTTAATTTAACCATGCAAAATAGTCACTTACCTGTTCATTTAACCAGACTGTATATTAAGTAAACCATTATTACCCTCACATATATCATACACACATTTAGCTATTTAAGTATTTAATACTTTAGTTAACCATGCAAATATTCCTTATTTATCTATATCAACTTGCAATATTTGTATCATCTATCTATCTATCTATCTATCTATCTATCTATCTATCTATCTATCTATCTATCTATCTATCTATCTATCTATCTATCTATCTATCTATCTATCTATCTATCTATCTATCTATCTATCTATCTATCTATCTATCTATCTATCTATCTATCTATCTATCTATCTATCTATATCCAAAGCATCGAACTGACGGGAAGGGTCAGGATGAATCAATATGGGGGCCGTGGTGAAGCGGTGTTTGAGGTCCCGAAACGCCCGGTCAGCGGCCGGGGACCACGTGAACGGAACCTTGGTAGAGGTGAGTGCAGACAGGGGGGAGGCCAGGGTGCTGTACCCACGGATAAAGCGGCAATAAAAATTGGCAAACCCCAGGAAGCGTTGCAGCTGGACCCTGGACGCGGGCTGAGGCCAATCCACTACCTCTCTCACCTTCCCGGGAGACATCTGGACACTCCCAGCGGAGATGATGTAGCCCAGAAAGGAATTGGTAGAGCGATGAAATTCACACTTTTCGGCCTTTTTCAGAAGGCGCTGGAGAACCTGTCTGTCATAGAGCACGTGCTCTTGAGGAGAGCGGGAGAAGACGAGGATGTTGTCAATGTACATGAAGACGAACCGGTTCAACATATCACAGAGGACATCCTTCACCAGGGCCTGGAACACCGCCGGGGCGTTGGTGAGGCCGAAAGGCATGACCAGATAATCGTAGTGGCCGCTGGCCGTGTTGAAGGCAGTCTTCCACTCGTCCCCCTCTTGTATCCGCACCAGGTGGTAGGCATTCCATAGGTCCAACTTGGAGAAGACCGTGGCACCCTGGAGTGGCTTGAAGGCCGAGGAAATGAGTGGTAGAGGGTAACGTTCTTCACCGTAATGTCATTGAGGCCCCGATAGTCAATGCACGGGCGCAGGGTTTTGTCCTTCTCCCCGAAGAAGAACCCTGCGCTGGCGGGAGAAGAAGAGGGACGGATAAATCCTGCCACTAGGGAGTCCTCAATGTAGATCTCCATAGCCTTGGTCTCTGGTCCGGACAACGAGTACAGCCGTCCCCGGGGCGGCGTGGTGCTAGGAAGAAGGTTAATCCCACAGTCATTGGGGCGATGCGGCGGAAGGGAAGTGGCCCGGGCCTTACCGAACATCTCCCTGAGGTCCTGGTACTCCGCAGGAATGGCGGAGAGGTCCGGGGAAGCCTCCGAGCCCCCAGGAAAACGTCCCGGGGCAGGTTGCGCCAACTTCAAACAGTGGGTCAGGCAGAACGGGCTCCAGCCCATAATGGCCCCCGTGGCCCAGTTGACGAGGGGATTGTGATGTTGGAGCCAGGAGAATCCCAACACCAGGGGAATCTGAGTAGATTTGATCAGCAGAAATTGCATCATCTCGCTGTGATTCCCCGACACCCGTAGGTTGATGGGAGTGGTGTTATGGGTGACCCACCCAATAGAGCGCCCGTCCAGTGCTCTAACCTCCATGGGTATGGAGAACGGCTGAGTGGGGATGTTCAACTCGGGAGCCAGGGTGACGTCCAAAAAACTCCTGTCAGCCCCTGGTCTCCCCACCGCAAAATAGCATGAAAGGGGGTACAGGACCGACACCTCCCAGTGTCGGTCCTGTACTGCCGTTCCGCTGGTGACAGCCCCACTCTGCCTAGCTGCATCAGCTCGGGGAGCGGTAGTAAAGGTCAAAACCGGGAAACCAAGAAAACAGGCACTTTAGAGAGACAGGAGTAAAGGGGGAAAATGCTGGTAGGCTTGATGAACAAAACGAACTGGCAACAGCCGAACATAGAACACAGGGATAAATACACTGGGGATAATGAGGAAGATGGGCGACACCTGGAGGGGAGTGGAGACAATCACAAAGACAGGTGAAACAGATCAGGGTGTGACAATAACATCTGCTAAACACGTGTATGTCACCAATAGAATTTGATTTGATTTGAACCTTTATCACAGTTGTTAATGAAGCAGATGTAGCTGAGAAGAATCGAAACACTAAGTTGGTAAATTTGGTAGAAACCTGCCCTTTTGTAACTAGCATGGTAACATGTATTTGTTGTTACACTTCTGTAATAACAGACAGCAATTACTACCAGTTACATGTTGTTATTACATTGTAACTGAGTCGTTACAGTTAACTTGTTACAGTGTAATTACACTGTAACAAGGACCCCATAAAAGAAAGTGTTACCAAAAATAATACACTTATGAGATGAAAAATACATTATAATGATAAAATGACACCGTCACTCTCTACCGCTCCTGTGGCCAAATTTATAATTATTTTGTATATACTGTAGGCCTTATGTTTTACAAAAACGCTCTCACCCAGGCTACTACTGCTCATAGATCAGGTCAGGCAAAGAGAGACAATGGGTTATCAGCTGATCATAGCAAATGTAGTTAGTAGATGTAAATCAGTATATTGTTATCTAGCTATTTAGCTATGGTGTCGAAACAATAGAACTAGTCTTAACGTGATTTGAGTTTGTTTTCTTGCTGCCTTTTACAAAAAAAGTACAATTCTCCCCTGCTATGAGATACGACGACAACCAACTCAAAAGTATGCTTCTACTCAGAACTCACCATACGGCGCCTATAGTCTATCCTACAGCCAGGGCGCGCTTTCGTGGAGGCAGAGGTGCTGGGGAGTTTGATGGGCAATTCATTAAAGGGAATACATTCATTAAGATAAGGGAATACATTCTCAATAATAAAAAAACTTTACCAATCTGCAAGGGCACTTTTCTCATAGGAGGGCAAAAGGGAAGGTGCTCGAGCAACTCTAAGGCCCTATATGTGCATGTGCCTGATTTTAGGGTGGCTAACCAAGCCTAAAAGCTTCTACAACTTCCATGGACGTGAGATTTTGTCCTATGTTTAAGACACAAGGCACATAGAGAGTTGTTATAATGCTCGACTGTGCGAGTGAGTGGCAGATGCCAATATGGGCCCGCCTTGCCAAACCTGTCACAGTTGGAATGCCATCGCCTTGTCACGGGTCCCCAGATGGAACAGCCATCCCCGCCGTCTGTGCCGGTGTGTGTGTGTTCTCTCTCTCTCTCTCTCTCTCTCTCTCTCTCTCTCTCTCTCTCTCTCTCTCTCTCTCTCACCTGTCCACCAAACACGCCATCCATACTATGCACAGTCTTCATCAATCAAATTACCCAGTACATATGCTTTTTTGAGTGAAGGGAAAACAGTCTTCCCCCGGTAGTGATGAGGGGATAGAGGGAGAGATGGACGGAGGGAAAAGAGGTCTGTCATCTTTGACAGCCCGATGCACAAGGCGGTGCCTCATCTCTCCAGACAGGTGTGCACGTTTTCCCACGTCTACCCCAGGTGCTACAGATAGATGGAGAGCTAAGAGAACGGGAGATGACTTGAAGACAGCTTGGAAGGAGCTATCAATATTTCATAACTAAACTTGTTATGCACGCAAACAAACAAAGAAGAAACGGCGTCGGGAACAAACTCCTCCAGCAGTTCTCTCTGACTCTGATGGCGTATATTGTGTAGCCTACAGTTTGTTAGAGGTATGACTCAGTGACTGTTTATGCAATGACAGGGGAGTGAGCTAGATCATTATGTCTATGGCTTGAAAGGGTCAATCTGAACAGTATATTAAGCATGTGTTTAGGGTAGGCAGTCTTTCTCCCAATGGCCATCTGGTAAATGTTATTATTTTAAATCAAATACAAAAAAATACAAATATAAAAAGTAATTATCCCAACAATAATCAAACCTACTTTTCCCGTGAGAGGACACTGTGATAGTCTGTCATAAATACTTTAGTTTGCACTACTCCCATAACCAACCCATAAGCCCTTGTGTCAAATGTTAAACGCACGCTGAGGCAAAAAAAATACGCTCTTTGAATCCACGCTTGTTTGTTTTTTACTGATGAGGTTTTTCTATCCCCCGGTAGCCTCTTTTTGAACACAGACATACGATTTGAGGAATTTAAGAGGTACGTTGAATATTCTGCTCGTTGTTTTTGTTTTGATGTGTGCTTTGGTCTGACGCTTTGAAGAAAATTGAGTCATTTTTTAAGAGGCAGTTTGGAAAGTGTTGCATATTTCTGTCTTCATAACCCCATCCTTTCTCAATGCACAAACACACCTTAGATCAGTGAGGGGCTGCTGAGACTGCATATGCAAATTTGGCAGATTGACAACTGTCCAAGCACACATACATCAACAACCCATGGGCATGTGTAGAGAGAGAGAGAGAGAGAGAGAGAGAGAGAGAGAGAGAGAGAGAGAGAGAGAGAGAGAGAGAGAGAGAGAGAGAGAGAGAGAGAGAGAGAGAGATCCTTAGCTGGGACGTTGAATCTACTTCACAGGCACTTGTCTGGGAGGTGCTCCACTTCCAAAAACCATAAGTCTGGATTGAGAGGCGGCCAGAAGGGACTTTGACAGAGGTGATAATAAGATGCAAACAGAAATGAAAATTTAAAGAAGCAATTTGAATAAGGAAATAAGAGAACTGTCAGCATTTCAACAATTATTTTCTCAGAAGTTTGCTATTTTGTAATATTTGGAGACAGATTTTAATCAATCTGTCAAACTACAAATACATTTCTCAGGTGCTTAAAAGCAACCCAAACCTAAATCTCTAGTTAGAATAAAGCTGAATCCAATTTGATTGCAGAGTGTAACTTTGAATGAATCCAGTACAACGTTCCCAGCTAACAACAAACGTTCCCACAACTTTATAGAACGTTCCCTTAGGCGTCTCATTAGGTCTTTACCAAACGTTTTCATAAAAATGTTCCAGGACTGTTTCCAAGAGACCATTCCCTTTATGTCAAACAGAACTTAACCAGAACGTGGTTACAATGTTCTCCAATTTTTTTGTTTTGCTAGTTATTTTGGCATTAATACATGTCACATATCAGTTTGCAAAGCGGAAAATACGGAACGTAGGTGTTGGTAATGTTCTCTAGTTGCGCCGTGATTGGCTCACTGTTCTGTCACTCATGGGGACACTACGTCACTGCCAAGTCTAAAGGTAGAGCTCAAAATTTCAAGCCCCTTGGGTGCTGCCATAGAGTTACATCAGAAGTGCCCATCCAAGAAGGCTCAAGGTTATTGGCCACAGATAAAATTATGTCAAATCACGTTATATCTACAGTACCTTTGATTGGACTGATCATGTCAACGTCATACTTTCAAAATCTTAACTAGCAGTTATCATTTATCAAGTTGACAATCTACTGGCAAATCCTTTTTAATCCTTGTCATATGAAGAGAATAATGAAGAGAAATTATAGATAAAACGTATTGATACTCATCGGCCATTGGACATAAACATTACACAACACGTCACAAATTCAACAATGAGTGGTTTGGGAGGAATCAGTGGCTAACTGCAAGCATTGCAAAGCAATAACTAGCCTGCAATTCGGTGGAGTGGCTGTGTGGTCTCAAGTCTGGAATTAAGGGTCTCTTTTCCAAGCTTAAAATTATAAACATTCAACATGGCCAATGCTGTTAATTAAGCATGATTGGTGCCGCGCTCAAAACAACTGTTCACTTGGAACTGCCAAATCTGTCTTCAGTGAGTTCAAGACAACTAGGAACTCTGGGGAAAAAAGAGCTCAGACTGGGAAAATTTGTTTTTTAATTTTTTATTTGAGTTCCCAGTTGTCTTGAAAGCACCAGAAATCCTGAGAATACCAGACTTTGATGACAAAGTTTGATGAAAAAAGTTACCCACGAAGGACCGTGGTGCCACCTTCCTGTTCAAGTAAGCACAGCGCAACAAGGTGAGTCCAAAAATGTATTGTATGCTGCTGCATAAATGATGTAATATGCCAACGAGATATGTATACTGTAGCTAAGAAAGTAATACTAAGTGTATGTTGTGTAGCAAGCTGTTAGTAGCCCATGTGCCTCACCCTAATAATTTGGTCTATTTTCCACTCTTAATTTCTCCTACTGTTATGACTTGGTGGTGCACATGTAGCCTATAACCTGCTTTAGATAAATGTAATCATTGAATAATGTAAGATCTTTCATTGTCTGCTTATATGCCCCCTTTATTTATCCTACAGTTCTGACTTAGTGTACAGGGAGAACACTGTAAGAACGGCCCATGTTCTGAATTCTGTAGCTGTACATTTCAAAAGTGCTAAACATATAGTTATTGACTACGTCCGTCCTAGCTCGCTCATTAATGTCTTAATCGAAATGACGGATTGCCTCTTATGCGCTTGTCGTCCCCTTATGCCATAGTTTGTACATCTCAATTGTCAGTAGAAACCACATTTGTTTAACCAAGTCAGCCATATCAGCTACGTTTTTTTTAAATGCAGTAAATGAGTCTCAATTAACTGTTTTGCTGACAGACAAGGTTCAGTGTTAAGGTGTTGGGTTTATGCTTTATATAGGCACCGTTTGTCACCGTTATAGTGCAATTCATGTATTGTTTAGTGTTGTGTTGTGCAGTGGTTTTGCTGGCATGACCCACCAAGATTTATATGCTAAAATTGCCACTGAAAAAGAGCAGCATGGTAGCACTGTTATGTGCAATGTTGTCAACAAAAATAGGTTACTGTTACTCCCGTCCCTATTGCAGAATACAGTCTTTTGACAGCATGTACTAAAGTCGATTTAATCCACACTTGCATTAGTCCCCTCCTTTGGTGATTGGCATTTAGCCTGTGACAACGAAAAGGCAACAGGCAGTCTGTTTTAGCAGCAAGTTTGGTAGGTTGACCTGATTTGTAACAATGAAAATAATTTTGTCAAACAGAAGTTTAAATAGAAAAATGATTTGGTTAGGGTGCAGGAGCAGATTGATGTAATCTTGTCTTCAGGAGATTTTATGATAATTTAACTTGATTTATTCTGATCAGTTGAACAATTCTCATTCTTAAAGTGCTACAATAAAGGGTATTTAGTTTGCTTGTCAGCAAGAACACTACTATTTTATTATTTCCCTTTTTGCCAGTGTCTGTTACGCCTACTTGTGTCTTTGAAAATGAATTATATTATATGAGGCACAGACGATTTATGCTTTTCACCACCGGGAACGGTAAGTGTGGAAACCCGACTTTCTAAAGTCTATAAATGATAAACTGGGCATACTTGAACTAGTCAGAAATTCTATAAAAGGAGTTGAAGGCAAGCCTCAAGATGAGTGACGAAAAAGCTGCGACAATGGAGAAAGAAACAAACAAGCTGAAAGGGGCAGTCAATACAATTGAAATTTAAAAGGAGAACATGTACCTGAGACGAGCCTTACTTGAAATACAGACTAGATCTGTGAGAGAAAATCTGGTACTTACTGGTATCAAAGAAAAAGAGGGTGGAGATTCTGAAAGTTTGTTGAAAGAATTTTATCTTGAAGCGCTACAGACCCCAGGCGATACTGTTGATAACATCAAACTTGAACGTATACACCGTTTCTGACAGAAGACAGAGATATGAGCGCCCTATTGTTGACAAATTTGCATTCTATAAAGATAAAATTATGGTTAAAAGCCTGAGTATAAATTGCAGGTGTATAGATTAAAAGGGAAACGCGTAGCTCTCGTAGTCGATAAACTGTATATTGATAACCAATTGTTCCGAGACACCAAGACTACTCCATGGCTATTCTAAATACTACAAAGTTCCCAAAGATGAGTTGAATAATGGAACACCCAATACTATCCATGGTAGGGATTGTAATAAAAACTTGTTTTTTTTTTAATTTGACACAGAAGTGGAAGGAATCAACATGGTAAGGATAGAACACAGCAAACAGAGGACATGCTGTAGAAGGCACAGTATGGAAGGTGGGGTGTGTGTTTTTGTGTGTGGAAAAGTGTGGAGTTAAGTGAGTGAAAAAGGAAAATAGTTGCAAATGCCAGAGCCCATGTGTGTCTGCGAGCAGGAGTTATGACAGAGAGCTTTCAATTTGTGCAGATATGTAGTCAGAGACCCACTAAAGCAGCACTGCCCCCTCAAGTTTCTGAGCCTGCATGGCAGGGTTGGTCCTACAAAGCCCCCGGATGGGTGAGCGTAATATACAAGGAATTTCTCAAAGCTGCTAATAAGAACCTTGATTACCTTGTACCTAGCCGGTGGGGTGCCCCACCCAGCTAGTGGCATTGCTGGAAACATTAGCTCCAGTAACCCACGGGAAGGGGGTCACACTTGGACAATCAGAGAGGGGGCAAATTATTGTGGACCTGGCGGCACAAAATAATAGAGAAGATAAGTTGGACAGATCGGGTGAAAAAAGCAGTTTTCCCACACCGCAGATCTCCCCTTTCACTATCACGCAGTAGGTTTTGCTTCCCCACCCACCATTTTTAAAAAGACCCAACGAAGCTCATTGCCTGTTTCAATCATGCAGAGATGGGCAGCATGAAGGTCTCATCATTGATTTTGCTGGAAAGGGGAGAAATTGTGCTTTAGAATGGTATTCATATTACAGTTGACCTGGAAGTATTACTTTTTTGGGGGCGCTAAAATAAGGTAAATTGTACGGAAAGGTGCGATGTACAAAAGTGCGTTAGCTACCGTTAGGACTTGACATTGGTTAATCAAATCTCCCCATTCTTGTTCAATTGTGCATGCCTTCTCAAACAGCTACAACTCTATATGCATTCGTGCATCAAGTTCTTTCTTGGGATGGAACAACTGTTGAACATCTGAGCTTGTGGTTGTTTGTGGGGGAAGGGTGGGGAGTGTGTATGAGTGTGTATGAGTGTGTGTGTGTGTGTGTGTGTGTGAGTGTGTCCCCCACATTTGTTGCTATGGGGTTCTGATGTTAGGGACAATGTAGGATGAATTACAATAATGGCAATCCTGGTTATAGATAACAATCCTGGTTATAGGTAACAATCCTGGTTATAGATACAAATCCTGGTTATAGATAACAATCCTGGTTATAGGTAACAATCCTGGTTATAGATAACAATCCTGGTTATAGATAATTATGGGATGTAGTAGAATTGGGCAGGAGAATCCCTTTGTCTTACTTTGACTCTCTCCCCATACTGCATGTTGCAAGGGTGGAGAGAGCCTCTGCTAGGAATTTATGTTTGTAAGGTCATAAAACTGCTCCCCCACTCCTTAAAGGAGAGATTCACTGAAAGGGCTAGCGTCATGACACGTTCTGAGTAAGATCTGTTTGACATTAAGGGAATGTTCTTTGCGTTTGGTTTTGGCACATTGCCTCTCAGCTGTGTTGTACTTGAGTGCAGCTCTTGTGCGAAATGGGGCACAAGTGTTGGGTAAACAGCTCACACACACCTTCCTGTTCTCTGATTGGCTCCTTGTGCCATCTGCTGCTGCTTGCCCTCCTCTCTTTGCCACTGGCAGTCACATCTCTGTCCTCCTTTCCTCTAATAATCTCTCTCTCTCTCTTCCTCTCACTCTGTCTGTCTCTCTCTCTTCCCCTCACTCTCTGTCTCTCTCTCCTTCTCTGTCCAAACCCCACTCTGAAGCAGTGCAAGTGAAGTGCCCACAATCCTCTGACTCATCTACCCTACACAGTCTCACTACTCTTCCTCATTCCGTCTATTTCTCCTCCATCTTTCTCCCTCCCTCACATCTGCTCAAGACGGCCTGCCCTTTCTCTACCACTTTTGCTCTCCCCAGTTCTTTATTCCCCCCCTTTCTCTATCCTTTTTCTTTCTCTCCCCCCTCCCCACTTCTTGCTCTCTTTCTTTTCTCCTCCCTTCTCTTTCCTCCCTCCCTCTCTTTCCTCTGGGCCCTGTGCTGGCCTTCAGTCAGGATGTGTAACACAGCAGCTGCAAAAAGGTCTCACAAACGCCGGCTGACAAGAAGTGACAGCACTCTATATCGCTCGCTGGCACTCACTGACAGCTGACAGATGGATACCACTCACACTGGATGAGACGGGGAGGGAGAGAAAAAGGCCCCAGGATGATTCTCTAGCACGATTCTGTTCACAGTGATGGGGCCAACATTTTATTGAGTGCTGGGGAGAATAATAAACCCTTCCACTCACTAGAGCCTGGGTGGGTCTCTCGCTCTCCCTTGTAATGACCCATGTATTTTAATCGTTAAGTGTAGAACTGTCCTGAGTATTTCAATGAACTTTAATTCTAAATCAAATTATTTATATAATACTCCTCTCTATGGTCCTCTTTTCCTTCATCCTATATTTTCCTCCTTTCTTACCATCTCTTTCTCATTTTTGTCCCTCATCTCTTCTTTTACACCAGTGTTCTTCTTAGACATCCCATGATGGTTCACCTTGATCTCTCTTGACCAGAGGTGCAGTATACCAGGTTTACAGGTAAATCCAAAGCTAACACAAACTAGCACTGTTGGCTTCAAGAGGTCGAGTAAGAGACCCCTCCCCATCAATAAGGCTGACACGTTTTGTCTGTCTGTCAGCCGTAACATCGGGTTCTTGGTCACTCTCCCTGACCAAGGCCCTTCTACCCCAATTGCTCAGTTTGGCCAGGCGGCCAGCTCTAGGAAGAGTCTTGGTGGTTCCAAACTTCTTCCATTTAAAAATGATGGATGCCACTGTGTTCTTGGGAACCTTCAATGCTTGGGTGGGGGGGGGCTAAAATGTTTTACAATCAATAGGCATCCTCACCTTCCTAGAGTCTAGCGAGGAAATAGGCAGGTGGTGACTGTCAAGCGCAGCCTCAATGACTGCAATGAGATAAAGACACGAGAGAGGGGTGTATCGTTGAGAGAAGGGAGAGATACTGAAGTGATAAAAGTGATTTTGGTGGAGGAAAGGAAGAAGAAGAGAGGAAAGGAGAGAAGAGGAGGAGCCTATAGGAACAGGTAAGAGGGTAGAAACTGACAAATGAGGTGGAAGAGAATAGATGAAAGGACAAATAAGAAGAGAGGAGGAGACAGGAGAGGAGGACCTAGACAAATAGGTAAGACAGAAAACAGGAAGAAAGGACAGATGTAGGTAAAGGAGAGGGGAGAGAGTTTAAAGGATGGAGCGGAGGAAGGACAGATGAGGTAGAGGAGAGATTTGGGAATTTGCCATTTGGGTCTGGAAGTGTGTTCAGCTGTAGATTTAAACAGAGAGCTCACTACTCAGTCAAGACGTAACGGGATGCAGGGACTTTTTTAGAAAATGTTTGAGAACCTTTCAGAGAGTAGAAAGGTCCCCAATTTATCGCTGCAAGATCTGCCATGAAATGTCCCAGTGCTCTTATTCAAAAACTACCACAGTCATTCAAGTACTAGCCTTGTTTCCTCATGAATACCAATACATATCCCATATTTAAAGTACTGCTTATAACCAACTACAGAGCCAGCTCTCCAACAAAAGTGTCTCTTCCTCAAAACAACCAATATTTTGGTCTCCATCGACCCTGTCAAAGCTCTCATCCCTGTCTGTTTGTAGATGTCTGTCAGTGGTGGGTGGATGAAGGGGTATAGAAAGAAGTGCACACTTTCTTGCCGAGTGATCAAAGCTACATGGCAGATATAGGCCCTAATGCCTAGACAAGAGTGTCTGATATTTGATAGCGCTCATCATTTCGTTAGCCCGAGGGCTAGAAACCATTTTAGATACTTATCAGTGTGCATCAGGCTCATTTTGGGTTGTGGAATCAGTAATGAGGGATGGCAACCACAGACTTATCAGATCGGAGGTTTGGCTTTCTGTGATTGGCAGATGTAGATGGATATGACTTTTGACCCTCGTACCGTAGCGTTAGCCGCTAGCCATAGTAAAAGCATGAAGCACTAGCTTCTGTCGTTATTATAGAACAACAAGACAGAAGTTTCCCTAAAACCACAGATCTAGGATCAGATTACGTTAACCACCAATCACCACCATACAGGAATGAAAGAATATCTGACCTTGTATCAGTGATCAGAGGCAACTGCTACCTACTCCTATAGAACCTCTGTGAGAAGGTGGATGAATATTGTATTTCATATGGATGATATGCCCAACCCTCTCTTGCCCTAGTCTACTGAACCCAAACATTTGAGTGCCTTACTAATGATTTGTGGCAGTGCTTGAGGCGTGCCATTGGCTTACTGCAGTGGCAGCATGATGTTTTTTTCGCATGATTACATCCATGTGATCTGTGCTGGATCTGTGTGTCTAATGTGGTTGGTTTATAAACAAATGTCTGTGTGTTCCAAGGAGGCTGTTGTGCTTGTGGATACCTTGGCCTTATCAACATCTCTACAGTGGTTATCTGAATTTTGGCAACAATTTAATTCGATAGTCGATCTATAGATGCTTGACTATCCAAACGTGTTGAATACCTGTTAGGGTCAAACCCCAAATTAAAGGAATCTATCATATAGTCTCATTTTCTTTGGAATGTATATGGTCAAGTAAAGTGGACAAAGTTCAACCCCTGCACAAAAAGCACTGATGCCTCAATTGCTTGCATTGAATCACTGGAGGGCACTGGAGTGTTGCAACAAGTTATTTCATGGTTGAAACCAGGCCAATACCTTCCAGATAGATAGGGGACAGAAGAGGAGGATGTAAACTAGATATCTAAACTTCTAGGAAAGTGGTTTCCAGTATTACGCTTGTGTGTCCAACTGCAAAGCCTAGTCATAGCTCCGAATCCATGTTGGCAGTTGATGTGGCGTATGACTACGGCCATCAATCAAACTGCTTTGGGTACAGATGTGCCATACAGAAGGCAGGATCAGCAGTCATTTCATATGTGTGTGATGCATTTCAATATTTACATTTTCCAATATGTTATGTTGCAATCAGAGGGTTGATTTACATTTAATTTCCGTTACAGTTCAGGTCTTTCCTTGCCAAAATGTATTATACTAGTATTCAATGGTTCTCCTCATTACATGGTCACTCAAACTTAAATGTAGCCAATTTGTTGTAAACCTATGCCACAAACAATATTAGCCAGTGAAATAGCCAATGAGGTAGCCAGTGTGCTACCAAAGTCGAACATTTAAATCCAAGCCGCATTATAGAGCAGGCTTGAGCAGCATTTACAGTGAAAGCGACCTCCGCGAACGTCAGGGAAATTGCATTTAAAAGGTGCATTTTCATCTGTCCAGTGCGCTGCTCTTTAACACTCCCAATTACACAAACACAGACTGTGAGTAAACTAATGGAGCGCACTACACGAGATAAACAACAAGTGATGCCAGGATAACACGGACATGTCAAGTCCCATCACTCCATATGGGTTGTGCCACACTGAAAGGCAGAGGGATACACTGTTGATCGGAGGTGAAAAGTGGCAGTGTCGTTGGCACGCCTTGGGGCACTGAAGCCGTCACACAGACAAACAATGGCACTGGCAGTCTGGGGCACTTTCTCTCATTACTCGCTGGCATCCAATCTGTCACTCATCAAATATCCCCCCCCCCCCACCGCACTATAGGCCACTACACAGATTACTTCCTCTTCAATTCCTGTATTTTCCCCCTTCCTGCATTCCTTCCTACTTGACCTTTCTGAGTATACGAAGAGGAGTGATTTACTGTAGGGGTGGAACTCTAGCACACTATATGATATACGCTGGCGTCATAACTAGGCTGTCCCCGTTTCAACTGAAATGCATTGTGATACACTTAGCAGTGGGATGACGTGACGTGACTCAAAGCCATCATGTTGGCTCATCAGGGCTATTATTGACCAATAACAGTCAGTTAAATTTTCAGAAATGTTCACAAAGCGTAAAAACAAAACAGCTTTAGATGCAAGAGGTCTCATTAATGGGTGAGTAGACCATGCAGAGGCAGCATTATGGCATCCAGTTAATCAGTATACCTTTCTCTCATATGACTCTGATAATAGCCATCTGTTGTCCCACAACAGGAGAAAATCATTGACTAATTTCCTGTATCTCTATTGGGCCTATGGCTTCTATGAATGCAAAATATTGGCTTTTTAAATAAATGAGGGGGGGAAAAGTAGTGGACTGTTTTCCCATGGTCTGTGCAAATGTTATTCTGGCAGTATTTGAAAAATCATACCTGCCTCTCAGTTGGTTTCTAAAGATCAAACAGTTCCTTCACCTATCTCTGTTTCTCAGCTAGGCAGATCTGGTCTACATATCTCCCCAAGTTTCTCATATACCTTTTCTCACCATCTGTGTCTGCATTCCGGGTGTTAAAACTGTGACAGCCACGTCCTAGCACAGGCTGAGCCTTCACAGTGGCTTAATCAATCCATCAACCACACACATGCACGCGCACACACACACACACACACACACACACACACACTTCAGACAGAAACACACTGTAGAAATCCGCCATGAAACTTAATCACAAAAGGTCATGTTGGCGAGCAGGGAACAGATTAAATTAGCATAGTATCAGATATGGAAAATGATTTCTGTCAAAACCATCCGTAGTACAATTATAATATGTTAATTACGTATTTCATTAAGGAAGTTGATTATGGTTCACAGCTGAAATCATGCGGGCAAAGACACCTGGAAGGAAGCGATGGAGCTTGAAACACTTTCGCTTTCTCTCTCTCCCTGTTCTCTCGCTCTTTCTTTTTCTGCCTTGAATCTTCATTGCTCATCATAATTGTTCATTTATTCCCAGATTGCCATTAATTTATGCATGAATTGCATGAATATGCTTTATAAGAATGGTATAAAAGGGAACTGGGGCTTCTATTGGTTAATCAAAAGGAAAATTAGGGGAAGAGCGGAGATCGGATTCATTGACCACAAACCCAAAATGGAAATCTGGAGAGAGAGAGAGAGAGAGTAGCGGATGAGGGCATCAAATAAAAAGACAAGGAAGAGAGGAAGGGATGGAAAGAGGAGGATAAAATATCATTTTCACAGCACGGTCAGAATGGTCATTAAATCCTGATTAGAACTCACACTAGGTTGGTTGAGTGGATATCTAAAATCCCTCTATATAACTGAGCCAAAAGCTGTATGTGATGTCAGCCTTACATTGACAATCAGATGCGCATAAACAATGTAGACATGTTCTAGTAACCTTAAGTACAGTGTTACAAAACCAATAACTAGCCTGCTAATATTGTTGCACTCTAACTGGTCTGTAACCTGAATGAATGTGTGCCTATATATGAGAAGTCTGTGTTGGATGCACATGTACCCAGGGAGACAGCAACCTTAACTTGATCCAGGGCCAGCTCTGTCTCTCTTGGTCGGCCAGTCCAAGCAGATTAGTATTTATTCAGAGGGTGATAAAACATAAATATGTACAAAAAGGAAAACATATTTAAGGTATGCCCAAACTAAAGACTCAAAAACAAACGAAAGGCATCATGGCCGCACCAAACAAATCCCGCGGCTTGCAATCTGGGACACTTGTCGGTTATTGCACTAATATTCTTCTTCTTCGTTGGTATTATGGGGGTCTGCAAACAAATGTTATAGGTGCATGCTGCCACCTACTGTATTGGCTGTGTATCAGCTAACTATTCTGTAGTATGAATTCATTAAAACTTTTTGAAAACAATGCCCTACCAACTAACCCTGCACCCATTAAAACCTCACCACTATTCCACCACTTTAGCCCTATCTGATCCTACTCCAGGGCAGCAGCCTGGGAGGATGGGACAATATCGTTCAGAACATCTTGTAACTCTTCTGCAGTAAAATCTCGTACACCCAAGTACTTCTATGCAGCTGCCACCACAACATATATCCTCTGTGATTTACTCCATTCCTGTGGTACAGTTGACAACCATGGCCATGAACGCCAAAACAACAACCTTACTGAAACATATTATTCCTATCTCTCTCTATTGACCTCGGTCGACTCACAGGGATCCTCTTAGGATCCTTCACCCTGGACCCATCTTCCTCTACTACTCTCTTCACTACCTCAGCATACAACACTTTCTGCACTACTCTGATCCTGCCTTTCTCTCACAGTACACCTCTGATCTCCAGCACCATGGTTACCCCCACAGTTTACACACACAACCTTTTCCACCGATACTACACATTCCTTTATACACACTCCCCTTTTCCCTCCTACACACTGCTGTCACATGACCATACGTTTGACACCTAAAACACCATCATGGATTCGGGACAAAAGCTCTTCACGGGATAACTGACGCATCCTAAATTGACTTTAACTGGTAAAGATTCTGCATCAAAACTCAGTAGTACAGACAATATCTTCTCTGTTTCACCACGCTCTCCACCGGGCATCACAGACACCAGAAATGTTCAACTACAGGTGATCCTCCTCAACGCTTAATGCCACTCCAGTAATCACTCCTTTCAATGGTGCCCTGCTCCAGAGAGGAAAGCAAGTCACAGTTCTTGTCCCCAGTCATGTGGTGCAGAGCGCCTGCTCCCTCTGGATGGCAGAAACACAAAAAATCAACACAATTCCACTTTGAGTCACTTTCACTGACCCAATATTCCCTAACCTCTTCTCCAACCAACCTGACACCACATATGGATCTGCCAGAAGGCAAGAATCCATTCTCTCCATGAATCTCAATTCCACTGGGCCAGAATCATCTTTCTCATCATCAGGTTAAGTTTAAACTCTGCGATATTCACCTGCCACCGCAGTTAATTCATACTCAATCTTGTCACGTTCAATTTCCTTCTGTAGCTCTTCCAAAAGTTATCTGTGATCCACCACTCCATATTCACTCAAAACATGTTCCACTTTTCTCATTTTATTCCTGTCCGCCATCTTACCTTCATCTCATGGCCACCTCACCTGAATTGGCAGCTCCTGATGTACTTATCAACCAGGCTCAGCACTTGGACACAGTTGCTGCTGCCCCCTGGGGGAATAGAGTGTAGAAGTGTATTCTGGATAGTGTGTTTTTCTATGTCCTAACACTAACCTTGCCCCCATATCGGTAAGTAAGGCCCGCGTCCATAGAGACACATACCAGCTCTACTGGTAGTACTGCTAGGTCCAGCAGTACTACACTGGCACCTGTTGACGACACAAGTTGTTCTGCTTCCACGAGCATATCCAATGCTAGCATCAGTAATTCTACATTTGTTGCTAGCCCCCTTACCTGGGAAAGCACCAAACAACAGACAGGGACGTTGGACCATCAAAGAGGGGCAAATATGATGAGAACTACATTGATTTGGGTGCCTTTCCTCAGCCACAGTGTATTATATGTGTATTATATCACAACTCGATGAAACATTCACTCTTGCGCAGACATTTAGAAACGAAGCATGCCAATTAAAAAAATAAGCCACAGGAGGTTTTTTTGAGTAGTAAGACATGCATAAAAGCAACAGATACCATTGATAAGAAGAGGCTAGAAGCGTCTTATATGGTGAGCTACCGAATGGCTAGAACAGGCAAGCCCCATACTATTATGGTGGACTTAATTATTCCTGCTGCCGCGGATATGGCTGGGACAATGCTGGGGGAAAAGGCCCCAAAAAACTATACAGACAAGGATTACAGGGCCTCTCCACAACTATATTCAATGTGCGGGACATGATTAAGAAGTTGGAGCTCTTCTCTGTCTGCATTAAAACAAGGACAAAACACAGGTCTTAATAATCAAACACAATGTTATAAAATAAATAAAGTCTGACCTAAGGGTATGTAACAAATAAAAATAATAATATACACGGTCATGGCCCTAATGTCAAATATGATCAGGTTTCTTTCCATCATTCATCAGGAACAATTAATTTATTTTCGCTTTTAGGATACTATTTGATATATGCAAAAAGACCAAGACGAGTTGTACTGTATTTAAAAAGAGAATGGCCCTCGTCAGGAGAACATAGCAATAAATAAATATGACATTTATTCTGAAGTAGACCTTTGAAGTGTATTCACAGACCCATACAGTCACACAGTACACACAGACACAGATACACACAGACACAGATACACACAGACACAGATACACACAGACACAGATACACACAGACACAGATTCACACAGACACAGATACACACAGACACAGATACACACAGACACGTACACACAGACACAGATTCACACAGACACAGATACACACAGACACAGATACACACAGACACGTACACACAGACACAGATACACACAGACACAGATACACACAGACACAGTACACACAGACACAGATACACACAGGCACAGACCCATACAGACACAGACCCATACAGACACACAGACACAGATACACACAGTACACACAGACACAGATACACACAGACACAGATACACACAGACACAGATACACACAGACACAGATACACACAGACACAGATACACACAGACACAGATTCACACAGACACAGATACACACAGACACAGATACACACAGACACGTACACACAGACACAGATTCACACAGACACAGATACACACAGACACAGATACACACAGACACGTACACACAGACACAGATACACACAGACACAGATACACACAGACACAGTACACACAGACACAGATACACACAGGCACAGACCCATACAGACACAGACCCATACAGACACACAGACACAGATACACACAGTACACACAGACACAGATACACACAGACACAGGTACACACAGACACAGATACACACAGACACAGATACACACAGACACAGATACACACAGACACAGTACACACAGACACAGTACACACAGACACAGATACACACAGACACAGACCCATACAGACACAGACCCATACAGACACACAGACACAGATACACACAGTACACACAGACACAGATACACACACATACACAGATACACACAGACACAGATACACACAGACACAGATACACACAGACACAGATACACACACAGACTCAGACACAGAGACACAAACACACACACAGACTCAGACACAGAGACACAAACACACACACAGACTCAGACACACAGACACAAACACACACACAGACTCAGACACACAGACACAAACACAGGTTTTCTAAATGAGTGAGATGGAAAAAATGGGATCATCCCAAGCTAATGTTCACTACACTGTGTCACAGCTTAGAAACATCCTCTACAGCCGTGGAGTCTGAGGGTTAAACCCCTGTCTTGTGATTCTCCCATCGCTCATCTGTTAAATCTGGGAATAGGATTTCCTTGCATTTTTGTAAGCTGAACTTTACATCAAAGTGCTTGCTTAATTACTGATAAGAGACTAATAAAATAATAATAGCTTTGGTAATTCATGTAGCTTCCCAGACATGTGTCCTGCACCACAATAAATGCCTCCCCTTCCTCCTCCGCACACTCAAAATGATTCTTTATCTCATGATTAGCCCGAAAAGTCAAAACAAAACAGAAGTTGTTCTCCCTTCTTGAAAGACAGAAGACACATCTCTTGTGAGTGTTTGAAAGGCGGCGATTTGAAGGACAGGATGATGAGGGCGCTTGCAAAATGGCAGTTTCAGTTTCCTCTCTGACAAGTGTTCAAATGGAGGGGATTAGCCCAAGCCAATGATCTCCAATTTGAGTGTGCCATTGAAACCTCATTTGAAGTGGCGTCAATAACATTATCACGCCTATTTAGAGAGAATAAAATCTGTCGGCATCCCCAAAATTGTGATTTGAGACTTCCGAAGAGGCAAGTTTGTTATGGTGCCAAATGTAGAATCGAGGCTTCTTGTTGGCGATTATGATATCTGCGTGTATTCACTGAGTCTCAGAGATTTGAACTATATCCCTCAGTCCATCAGCTCTCAAATTACCCTTTCTTATCAAATGTTTGAGCGAAGATTAGGTCATAATACAATCTATCATGGTGAGAGGCAGGGTTAACGGATAGTTGGATGTTACTTGGGGGTTAGACTTTGACTCTCATGACATTTTTATCTTTAATTGTAATTTCTAGAAAGCTAATGCAGTATTGTCTCACTACACAATATCATATACCGTCCTGTTCTTTCCAGTTGTTTGAAACATTGTGATCTATACATTATTTTGTACACAAAATGTATGCATGTGTAATTTCATGATCCAGTAAGTGAAGAAACGCAATGGTCAATTGCACAAGCATGGCTCAACCTTTATTTT
Source organism: Thymallus thymallus (assembly GCA_023634145.1). NCBI lineage: Eukaryota > Metazoa > Chordata > Actinopteri > Salmoniformes > Salmonidae > Thymallus > Thymallus thymallus. Next base: position 11,216,968 of record CM042395.1, read on the forward strand.
GATAGTTTTATACTCAATATTTTGTTTTACGTAAACAGTATGATGAATGATTATAATCGCTTATTTTTCTTAATGGGCAGTATATAGTAAAGCATTTGTGTTGTTCCGAGCGCTCCTGTCTCAGGCACTTTAACGCTTCAGAGGAGGAGATGTCTTGGAATACAATTTGAATTCTGGGGGGTGGGGGAACCAAGTCTGTGTGTGTGAGTGTTTATTGGTGTGTGTGTGTGTGTGTGTGTCTATTTGTTGGTGTGTGTCTTTGTGTGTCTATTTGTTGGTGTGTGTGTGTGTGTGTGTGCGTGTCTGTGTGTGCCTGGGTATGTGTGCCCTGTCATATGATAAATGTGCTCTCTCTCATAATCTATGTGCTTCAAAATATGATGTATGTGAGGATGAACTTTGAATTATAACCTAAAGAGGGACTCGTAAATCTTGTTACTTTGGTGAGTAGCAGTCCACAGAAATCCATTCTCTGTGCGTTTGTGTTTTGATGAATAATGCAGTCGAGTTGGGTCCAGAAAGAGACATAGAGACCTATGGTTGCAGACAAACAAACAGCTGTTTTGGGTTGAAACGCATGTAAGGAGAGTTGTGTTGATGCTCAGACTCAAGGTCTGGTGTTACAATGACTCTACGGTCATTATTGGGCATCCAGGACCTAGCCTAGGTGTTGTACAGGAAATGCATTTATGGATGCAGACCCAAAACAATACAAAAGTCTGAGGGTAACTTCGAAAGTGTGTGTGCGCTCACACTCATGTGTACGTGTGATTCTATTTGCACCCAACAACAAGAACCTTAGAGGTACAGAGCATTTTTGGTTACCCACAATAGAGCTAGTTGCTGTATATCTAGACTAAGGGCTCTATAGGTTCAGCTTTACAGGGTGATTGAAATTTACAGGCAACGTTAGCGGAGACTGCATTCACGGTAAACGCTGCATATGTCAGCTCAATCGAAAATGATCATTACATTTCTATTGCGGAAACAAACCAAATGTATTTGTCACATGCGCCGAATACAACAGGTGTACACCTTACCATGAAACGCTTACTTACAAACCCTTAACCAACGCTCCTCAGTGGCTTGAGTGTCTGCTGGTTGTAGTTTATGCCCAGCACTATATTGATTCATTAATGACCTCAATTGCACACACCTGGTTTACCAGATCTTAACCAGACACTGATTTGAAAAAAAAGAACAAAATCCTCCGAAAGTCTAAAGTTGCTCATCCCTGATCTAGACATTACTAGTTGACGATCTAGACATTATCAGTCATCATAAATCCAGTCAGTGCTATTTGATGCGGACCCAAAACACAACTGCTTCCCCTTCCACCCATCGACATTAAAACCAGCAGATAGTGATAGTGCTGACGTCATCCATGTATTCCTATGGAAGACTTCCGATGGCGCATGAAGTATTTGAATTAGAAGCGCGCCATATTGCTGAACGCGCTGAATGGCACAAAAAAATCCTAAGGAACATGGTGAAAGTGGCCATAACTAGCAAAGGATCATGGTCAATGTACTCATTTTCATCCTGCCTGAGAGAGTCAACCTCAATGTCTATGGCATGAGGGTGTAAGCCTCCTCTTAGCCTGCCGAACCGTGATTGGTCTGTGTCAGCAGACTACATTTGACGACAAATGTAGTAGTCAGAATGGATCACTATTTAATGAAATATCTCGATTTGTAGTGAACTTTTAAAAAATTCACCATGGGGATCGAACTTGATCATAATTAACACATTTTAGAGCCCAAAACGGGTGTGACATTTTTGGGGTTTGGTTCTAGTGATCGTAATTTACATAGGCTTTCTAGGCAGACCAAGGCTTTTGGCACCGCTAGGTTGTTACGCAGCAGCCAACCAGCAGAGCTCGTGACTTCACGCTCCAGACCGGACACTGGGGGCTTGGTGCCAACAGACAGTACAAGTGGCTCCAGATGCAGATGAGAGACGTGTGGCGGTGATAAACACTGGGCTGTGCATTCTCTGCCCTTGTCAAAACTCTCTCCTGTCCGGCATCACTCATCGTCCTTCTCACCAACCCTCACGATAGCCAATGCAATTCAGCACAAACTCTTCATGAATTTTAATTAAAACCGCACACACACACACACACACTCAAAATAAATGGTTGTCGAAATAGAAAGCAGTCAGGCCCTCGACTTATCATATCCATTTTGCAAGACAATAAATCATCAGAGATATTCCAGGTAAGATCAATTAGATGGTGGCTTCGATTGGAGGGGATGTTGCGTTCTACAGCAAATGGAAAAAAGAGAACGGCCTCAGGCCTTGACAAAGTGTTGCTGTGTTTCTCTAAAATACGACTCAACTTCAGTGTGTGAGAATCTATACTGCAACGAATTCAGGGGCAACCCCAACTGGTACCCAAACCTGGGTCCAGCGTCTTTCAACTCCTTGACAATGTTACTAGGTGTTGTTTCCTTTGAGGTACTGTATCTGTAAAATACCTCCCAAATCTGAAGAGATGAAAACCACTCACCTTCAGATAAAAGCAGTGGAACATGAAGGAAGTTGGGAACCTACATGTTGGAAGAGTCTCAGCCTTGTTGATATTACCTTCTGGTCAGCAAGGATACGAAATGGGACCTACAGGAATACTTTTTTTTTTTGCAAATTCAAATAGTTCAAAAACAGGCAATGAGCACTATTGGAGGACTGTGCTCAGGGCACTCAGTCAGTAGGACTGACCTAAGATCAGTCATGTCATTGTTCAAGAGGTATAACTAGAGGCAGTTTATTGGTTTACAGCTGATTGAGGAACAGCAGACGGTGCTACATTTTCTGCTAATTGAGTCCCACATCAACAGTAATCAGATCAGAACCTCTGAACTCTTAATCAAACAAGAGAGCAGTCTTATTTAGAAGGGAAAGGGGCTATTGAACCGATTTACCTTGGCCACGTCAAACGTCAAGGTTTCTGTTTGTCAGTGCAATCAGAGTCGTGTTCATTAGGCACCGCAATGGAAAGCATCTTTCAACAGAAATTAGCATTTCTTATTGGACCAGCTAGTTTGTTCCAGTCCGTTTGGTGCCTAATGAACATGACCCAGGTCTCTTCAAGCAATAGGGCATTGCCAAAGATATAATGCAGCATGTCCGTTAATTATAACCTTAGTTAAAGGCCCCAGAGGTTTTCCTGGTCAAGGTCATGTACAGTAGTCATGAGAAACTCCTGGCCCTATATGCTGCATTATATGTGGATGTTGAGGTGTCTCTTCATAAGCAATATGTTACACATTCATTTATGGACATAGCTCTAAATGTACTCCTCAGCCATCATACCATCTTGGGGTATAGAGGATATTCTCTCACTGAGGTACAATGCAGAATAACAAGGTTTGTGTCCAAGCTGCAACTTCAAACAGTCATTTAAGACCTGAACTCAACCTGACAGTGTCCTCTTAAGCGGCCAGCACAAACGGTAAAACCCCCTTCTCCAGGAAATGTAAAAACCCGTCAGTCAGGTGAGAGGCCACGAACTCTCCCAAACACAATACAACGTGTTTTATTTCAGAGCTGGGTGGCTGTCGCCAGGGCTTTCTCAGCTTCTCAGAGGTTTGATTTGAACCTAAATTGCATCTGTGAAAACTCATTGCTTAGCCCTTCCTGCTTTCATCCCCCCAGTCCCCGCCCCACCAAATCCTGATATGTCCTTGTCTATTCCAACCACCCAGGGAAAAGACATTGGACAGACAACAATTAACTATAGGCCCAAAATGAATGCTTTCTGCTTAGTTGATCGAATACTGTTCCAGGGAGGTTTAGCAACTTTCCCCTAACTAACTAGGGCTGTTACAGTGAAGGGAATAAAACATGAAAAAAAAAAAGATCTTTGTCAAGTGTGTTGAGAGGTTTTATAAATGCATTTAAAATTACTTGTTATTTGATTTAATTCACTTTAACTAGGTAGCCAAGGATACTAACACCGCTGTGTTAACTAAGTGGCAAATCTTGCATGGCCATGTCATCAGGTTTTTTTAATTTACGATTTACATTTTGGGGATTTTTGCCTCAATCCGTACAGTCTTAATGGCTTGGCATGGGCCATCACAAAACACTTGACCCTCTGGCACTTGAGGACAAAATGGGCTTTAATGTTGAATTCTGTCATTTTGTACTCCATTAGAAGCTTGTGGCAGTCTTTTTTCATAAGCCTGCTGTATTTCAGTGGTTGATCAATTAAGATGACTCCTTTTTTGCCAGATTAAGGATATACAGCATATACCAAGAACCAAAAGGTTTTACAATTGGGATTCTGAACTGAAGATATGTGCATGCACTTACACACACATATTAGCCATCTGTCATGGATGCACCCTTAATTCCCCATCACTTGCTTTCATGTCTTCTCTCAACACTATACAAAAACATCGGAAACAAGATAGAGAGATATATATTAACAACCATATTACTAGTGGCAGTGGCCTTGTACTGTACTGTAGTGTAAACGGGCGGCAGGTGGCCTGGAGGGTAGGAGCGTTGGGTCAGTAACTGAAAGGTTGCTGGATCAAATCCCTGAGCTGACAAGGTAAAAATTGGTCATTCTGCCCCTGAACAAGGCAGTTAACCTACTGTTCCCCAGATGTCGAAGATGTGGATGTCGATTAAGGCAGTCTCCTGCACCTCACTGATTCAGAGCAAGACACATTTCAGTTGAATGCATTCAGTTGTAGAACTGACTAGTATCCCCTTTCCCTAAACCCAAACAGCCTTAGCCAGGTGCGGCACAGCAAGCGTGACCTGTCAGATCCATCCATATTCAGAGTATTTACTCTGCCTTTGAGTGAGAAAGATTCGCTTGGCAAAGTTGATTTATGGACAACAGAAATCTTGTGTGTGTGAGTCCCAGCGTTTCCAGTCATTCCCAGCCGGAAAGCCCCTTGATACCCTGTTAGCCCTGAGGTGTAATGTTTGATAATATACTGCTTCTGTCACTTCTCTCTCTTTTTTCTCTCTCTCTCTGTGCAAATACATTACATTCAGGCACCGATTTATGTGAGTGGAGGGATAAAAAGGAGAGAGAGAGCGAAAGAGAGAGAAAAAGAGAGAGAAAATATGCATTGATTAAAAGCCTCAGATAGTCCATCCAATACCGCCCTGAAGAACATCAGTTATTTCGCATTCTGACACAGCGATTGATAACTGGTAAATGTGTGTGGGAATGACAAATGCAGATAGAAACTGGCTTTGACAAAAACGATAACAGCATCGGTTTCGGGGAGCAACAGAGGTATAAGCGGAGGCTGTTTAAAATATTCAATCATTTTATGAAGGCTGCAAGATGTTGTTTGACCCTGGAGGAGTGTGAATGTCATGCGGATCAGAAATTGGCAAGACTTTGAAGTAATACAGGGGGGAGGGGTATATTACAATTTTCTAGATAATACACTACAATTTTCATCTGTTATTTGGTCTGGACCCCTGTCTTGAGGTTTTAGAAAATAATCTATTCACAGGGCATGATATGAAAGCTATTTGCACTGGTTCTATCATGATCAAATATTAAGAACAGAACAAATACGAATGGGCTGTTGTCTGCTTTCTTGCCAACAGGCAAGATGGTAAGAAAAAAAAGGAATATACAATATGTTTATTTGTGACAAACTGCAAAGCAATGTGAAAATGATAACAAAACAGAAGGAATTGAATAAGGTGGCACAATTACTTACTGTATTGAACTTCCAGACATTTTAAGTCACTGCCCAATCATGCCCATCATCCTGTTTTGTAGACAGCAGCATTCTGAATCCCTCTCCATATGGCACTTGGCGGAGCCCTGAAGAGGAAAACAGCGGGAAGCAGGAAATATCAAAGAATTCCAATCCCCCCTTCCTCCCCACCTCCCCAATTCCAAAGAACCCTATAAGTGAATTTGGTCATGTTCATTGAGGTTTGAATTGGAAAACATTTTGCAACAGGAAACAAAAATATACTTTTCTTTTTAGACAAGTCCAGGAAATCCCTCCCTGTTTCAGTCAGTTTTTTTTTCTATTTGGTGCCTAATGAACATGACCCTGATCTTTATCTGGTCTACTATGGTATTTGGGGAAATCAGCCCCCGAAACATTGACCACCACTACAATCCTCTTATCAAAGTCTAATGTCTGAGAAGCAACAGACAATTAAGAGGTGCCCACTAATGAAGGAGATTAAGGACTCATATTAAAAAGCATTAAGGAGTGAAGGAGTTCTGTACATTGGGTACAGACAAAGCAGACAATACACTACAAAAGCATGTGGACATCTGCTGATCAAACATCTCATTCCAAAATCATGGGCATTAATATGGAGTTGGTGCCCCCTTTGCTGCTATAACAGCCTCCACTCTTCTGGGAAGGCTTTCCATTCAGCCACAAGACCATTAGTGAGGTCGGGCATTGGTGTTGGGCGATGAGGCCTGGCTCGCAGTCGGCGTTCCAATTCATCCCAAAGGTGTTTGATGGGGTTGAGGTCAGAGCTCTGTGCAGGCCAGTCAAGTTCTTCTACACCGATCTAGACAAACAATTTCTGTATGGACCTTGGTTTGTGCACAGCGGCATTGTCATGCTGAAACAGGGAGGTCTTCCCCAAACTATCGCCACAAAGTTGGAAGCACAGTATCGTCTAGAATGTCATTGTATGCTGTAGCGTAAAGATTTCCCTTCACTGGAACTAAGGGGCGGCAGGTAGAGGGGTTGGGTTAAATGCGGAAGACACATTTCAGTTGTATGCATTCAGTTGTACAACTGACTAGTATCTCCCTCTCCCTTTTCCCTAAGGGGCTTAGCCCAAACCACGAAAACAAAACTTTACAGTTGGCACTATGCATCCGAGCATGTAGCGTTCTTTTGGCATCCGAAAACCCAGATTAGTCCGTTGGACTGCCAGATGGTGAAGCGTGACTCATCACTCCAGAGAACACGTTTCCACTGCTCCAGAGTTCAATGGCGGCGAGCTTTACACCACTCTAGCCGACGCTTGGCATTGCGCATGGTGATCTTAGGCTTGTGTGCGGCTGCTTGGCCATGGAAACCCATTTTATGAAGCTCCTGACGTATAGTTCTTGAGCTGATGTCGCTTCCAGAGGCAGTTTGGAACTCAGTAGTGAGTGTTGCAACTGAGGACAGACGATTTTTACGAGCTCGGTGGTCCAATTCTGTGAGCTTGTGTAAGACTGTATGATTTGTGTGGTTCAATTAGAACTTCCTGCTTGTAACAGTTGCAGTTCATGAAACAACCCCATTCCGTCCACAGAGAGACAAAGACAGAGAGAGAGAGAGAGAGAGAGAGAGAGAGAGAGAGAGACATAAAAAAATATTTTTAAACTGGAAGGTGCGTCTGAAAGGTATGTCACAACATAATGCAATGATTAAAGAGGTCTCTACGTCTTGAGCTGGGCTCAGGAGACATTTTACAAGGATTTAGCTCAGCCTCTTAAAAACCTCATTGACAACTGAGACCCAAACAAACATTTCAACTGTTCAGGACGCCATCATTGCAAGTTAGCTATTATTTATGTTCAGGAAGGAACATTATATTGGACTATTTATGTCTACCTTTTACAGTATTTGGGTGAGCACACACACAAAACACACATTTCTAATTCACTTCATACATCAATTGTAAATGTAATGGCATATGTCATTTGAAATGTAATGGCACACCTAATTGTCTGTAACAATCTTGTAAGCCAGGGTTGGGTACCAATTCCATTTAAAATCAGGAAGTAAACTGGAATCGGATGGGAGTTTCAGTTCCATTTTCTGAATTGAGTGAATTGAAATGGAATTGACCCCAACCTATTTATCATCATTGTTGTCTCTCCTCTGTACCATCCTGGTTCCAAGACATGGGAACATTCACCGATGCCAATACTCTCTGTTTCTCAACAGCAGCCCAGTTTTGCAGTGCTCAGTGTGCCAGTTGGTGGCGTTTGTTGGCCCTTCTAGGTGCGTACACACATACTGTGTCCTTGAAAACTTTGTTCTCTTCCCTCTCACACCTGCAAAACTGTCATATTGGCTCTTGTCACATTTCTCCTAAGGTTACTATACACGCTGTGGAAGGTCACTGAGGAGGAGAAGCAGACAGACAGACAGTCAGTCGTACACCAAACCTGTCTACAATATGAATCAGACCTGGCTTCAACATTGTATTTGTTTTCTTTCAAATACTTTAGCTGTGCTTGATTGAGCTTGCCTGGTGCAATGGAAACACTTGAATAGTACAGAAAATGCCAATCCATATTTACAATCTCTGCTGTGGCAATGGGTGGTGAAATGATATAGTGTTTGCTAAATCAATGCAATTTCTGATTCAGTTACCAAATCAAAAATACTATAGACAACTTAATATGAACGTCTAGGTGATACTGAGCAAGACAAAGAGTAATTTATTCAGAAATTACATCAATTCAATCTTTACACGTTTTATTAGATAGTTTTAGTTCAGCATTCCACTTCGATGTCAGCACATTAGGGCCATAAAACCAAAGCAAATTGTCCCAATAACTCTTAATCCAACACTGGTAGTAAAGTATTACCTGTCAGTTTTTCATCATTGTAGCTGTAATTTGATACTCCCCAAAGTAATCTCAA